>CM054057.1:636634035-636884570 GCA_028641055.1 Alopecurus myosuroides | reverse complement strand
TTTGCAATATTTGGTGGTGATAGTTCGGTGCAATATGAATAAAATGATGGGACTAGAACAATCTTATGTGAGTAGCTGATGTGGGACTAGAGCAAGCTAGGGTAATTAGAACAATCATCATGTAATTTTGACCATAAATATATATTTACTGCAAAAGGTTTTAGTATTCTAGAGTTCTCGCTAGAGGGACTTTTTCTTCTGGCTGCAATTGGTTGGACTCAGATGTCACGAGATGGTTGGCGCAGTTTTGCGGTGGAGGTATTCCTAATAATAGCTATATATTATTTGTTGAAACACCATATTATTCTTGATTCTCTGCTGCAAAATTCTTATTCGAACTACTGGATCCCCTCTTAGCTCATATTGAAATCGAACAATTTAACTATACTAATTTTATTGACGCATACTGAAGTTTTATTTTCATTCTTTGAAATCTAGAGTAATCAATGTGTGATCTATAGTAAGTTTACCATGAACTGAATGACCTGAAATTATAATACTACAATCGAAACATTATACAAGTTCAAGCAAATAAGAAGTACATCTTGAATTGTTAATTTAACATGCTTGCTTCTTCTGAAATAATCGTGAGGAAAAATAGCCATGCTTAGTTCTTATTTTAATGGACACCCCCCCTGAAGGCTCACCATGCTACCAGTGGTTATAAAAACGTATTTGGCTCTCTCTTCCTGATATGATATTCTATATCGAGATGTAGGGTACATGTGCAAGATGTGAAGGTGGTTATATCTCCTTCATGCGCTTTTTCAAAATCGTGAGGAAAAATAACCTATAATATTTTCTAGGAAAATTTCACAAGTGGCACTTAATCTCTTGCAAAGGCACCTACCCTTTATCTTAATAACCAAACAATAACCGATGAGATATACATGTATGCAAATACATAAATTTCATACTGCTATCATTTTGTCATTTGCATTGTACTCATGATACATATATTGTCCTAGCAACTGTGAATTATGCGAGTCGACCGACCAGATGAACGTAGATTTACGCCTCCATCGTTGCTTACCTCTCCCGGGTCCGTTCGCAAGTCTCTATTGCTATTATCTTCACACTATTCAATCGAGTATCGATTGGTTTTGATTGATATCCGTTGTTAGCTGGTTGTGAGAACTAATTTTGAATCCTCACAATTGGAAATATATACCGCCACAGCATCGAGGAGCGTGATTGAATTAGTTGCTATATTTCTCGACTTTGTCGTACGAGTTGTATGTAAAATTGGTTTGACCAATGTAGTGCTTTGTACTCCAGAGGATATCATCTTACTTTTTTTTCCCAAGTAATAGAGCTAAAATTTGATTTGTGCTATGAAAAAAAATCATGAGACTGTCCACTCAAGTATTTACTATTGGTATTTAAGCTCGGTCAGGCTGCATGATTAGCAGTTTGGTATTGCTTATTTTGCTTCTTCTCTTCTGTATGACCAAGGAAAAACAGCTTGTGGAAGTAATCCGTTTCAAGTTCTATCGTGCATTTACCCATCTACTTAAAAGGCGGAAGGTCATATGATGATTATAAAAAAAAAATCCTACGAGTAAAAATTACTTCAGTTGCAGGTTAGAAATTGCATGTTTTTAGCCTTTGACTTCTTCTCTTTTATATGATTGAAGAAAAATAACTTGTTGAACTGTCTTTTCTGCATCTAGCCATCTACTGAAGAGGCAGAAGGTCATATAATGGTTACAACTTTTCTTCCTATATGAATATATATTAGCTCAGTTGCAGATAAGAATTTTAGGCATTTAGTAGTTAATAGCTCATGCTTAGTTGTTTGATACTGCTTCTTTCACTTCTATTTTATACGACTGAAGGAGAACAACTTGCGGAAATAAATTGTTTCAATACCGTTTAAAGTGCTATCAAGCATCTACTTAAAAAGGCAACATGTCATGTGATGGTTATAATTTCTTTCTTCTGTCTAACTAAATGATGTAGTCAACCAATTCATTTTCTAAAAACAACTTATAGTAGTGAATGACTATAAACTACAGAAAATTGGTTGGGAGTAGTGAATGATTAGTGTTTAAAACTGAGCCAAGGAAGATGGAGTTAAGCCATCCATCTACTGAGATAGATTCATGTGGACCATAAGGTATAAATTATATAAATGTAAAAAAAAATTGCTCACGTTTTCCATGTTTTATGAAAGGCTTATGAGAGTTCTGGTGTGTCAAAGTTTTATAATTGTGTGTAAGATTTAGTAAGATAGCTTATATTTGGCATCTAGAGTGATTTTATTATCTTCCGTCAAAATCTAAAGATCGGTTATAGCTCACTTTAACCATGAATGAATTTGGTCTGAAGTTTATCCATATGTATTATATCATACATGTTATCTAAATGCCCGCTGTAATGTTTACTCCCATATGTCAATTTCTTAGTCCCATTATTTTTTATGAGATCTTCGTGAGAGGATGTTTGTAAACGCCAAATCAATGATTCTTTTTCTTTCAATGAAACATCATATGTTCACCACGTGCTATAGATTATTGGGCTAAGAATGAATATAATGACCAGTGATTTTACTTTGTTTGACATGATTTGTTCTTTAAGTAACTAGACATAAAACCGACCCCCTAATATTAACCATTTATTGCTTCTTAATGACATGACGAAGAGATTCCAGATGATGAATTCAGATAATTGTCACTGTTGTCTCAAACAATTTTATTTAGCGCTCAGTTTACCTTTCATAAACTTCTATTCAGCCATAGCTTGGCGGTGTCGCATTGTGATTCCATTGCAGAGTATTGGTTGGCAATTCATCCTTGATAGCATTTTGGATCCAAATGTCCGGGTGTTTTTCTATCGTGATCTATTATGTACTTAGCTGCGACATATTTATACACCACATGGCCGGCATGCACACGCACCACACCGGTCAAACCATGCACAATGCCTTCCTCGGCAAATGTACATACACGTACGTGATGACTGAAAAACGGTAAAACACATCCTGTCAACCACGTGGTGCAAGAACGAAGGGAAGACGGCGCAGCGAAGCGCGCCTCTAGTAATCTATACCCGCGGGTCGGCCCACGAAGCACGGCCAGCCAGTTCTACTTGTTAGCATGCCTGAATTCCTCAAAAAAAAAAAGTGAACCTGCATCGTGGTAAATAAAACCTACTAGCTATGAAATGTAGGAACCCAGCCACATTGGCTTCGCTCTGTACCACATTGACTTTGGATGCCCTGTGATTGACGTAAGTCATGGTTCACGCGTATCGCGGAGAGTAGCCGTTTGACCCAAGGTCCAAGCCACGCGCGCGCCTTATCTCTTGCCCGTTGGTCCAAAGCCTGTATGCCCCGACCTCTGTCTCTCCCTCGGCGCCAAGCTGAAACTGGCAATGGAGGCAACGCCTTTTTCCTCTGCTGCAAACTGGCATGGCACTGCGCGCGCAAGAGATCAGAGGTCTGCACAGAGAAAAGCTAGCAAGCTTTAGCTTTCCAGTACAGAGAGCCGTGGAGCAGAGTAATACGGTAGCACGATACGATCGCATCAAGTTCGAATTCAAATACCGAACCATCTCCCTCTATTTAGCCGACCCCCACACACCACGCCCCTTCCCCGTCCATCACCTGAAATCCACCACTCTCCCCCCTGTCCCTGTCCGCAGCAAGCAGCCAGAGCCGGTGAGAGCGCAGCGCGCCATGGGTGGGATGTTCGACGAGGCTGCAGCGATGCAGCTCAAGGTCCTGTTCTGGGTCCTCCTGATGGGCAACGCCTTCCGCGCGACCCCCGCCAACTCGTGCGGGGCGGACCTCGACCTCCGCGTCCTCGTCACGCAGTTCTTCCTCGTCCTCACCGCCTTCGCCGCCGCCGTGCTCGTCCTCACGGTCAGGACGCTCGTCCTCGAGGGCATCGGCTCCGTCACCGCCGGGTGGATGAGGCGCTCGCTGCGCGGGATGCTCCTCCTCGCCGTGGCCCTCTCCTTCGCCGCGTCGGCCCTGGGCGTCGTCGCCTTCGAGGACGGGTTCATCTACCGCACCGCCTGCGACGCCGACCACGCTGGATACGGCGCGGGCTCGCCCATGGGGTGTGGCCATGATCGGTTTCTTCGCGCTCCTGCACGGGGTCTTCGCCTGGGCGGCAGTGACCCAGAACTAGCTAGAGTCCGTAGGGGCATGGAGATGTGTGTTGTGTTGCAGCGGGTGGATCATCTAGTTATTATTCGTAGTCTTAATTAGGAATCAGGGTTTGCTTTAGTTGTGTGTCTGTCGTGTTTTGGTACGAAGTGTCCCTGCTGCGTGGACAAGAAATCAGCGAGTGCGTTTAATTATGAATGAGCACGTACGAGGTTTGTATGTGATGTCCTATCCGAAGGTGTCCGTGATGTGCACAGCCGTGACCGGCGGTTTGATCTCCATGTCAGACATACTAGATCTTAGGCAAAACATCGGATGTGCTTACTCATCTAATCCTTGTTGAAAGTAATGTATGTCTCTGAAAGAAGTTGGTTATTCATCAATTGAAAAGCGGGACTTGTTTTCTTGGTTCAACATAGTTTACAGCTTTGGTTCCTTTCTTTCAAGCAAACAGTACTACTCCGTAGTATTTAGTTTGGAAGATATAACTTAATCTACAATTCCCTTATTTTCCACAGGTTTTTCTGAAGCATAGAAAAAAAAGGAGGGGGGGAGGGGGGGGGGGATAGCTTATAAGGGCGCCCCTGCCCCGAGGCACCTCGTCTATAGATTCGAAACCCCTAGAAAAGCTAGGCTTCTTTATTTCAAATGAAATTTAGAATGATTTTTAGAGGATTCGGCTTCATAGCAATTTTCTGTACATTGGTCATGTGATTCACATGATGACGTCCTTAGGATTTTATTCTTAGGGCTCCACTCGGAAATTTTTCAATTACTCCAATCTCTTGCTACAACTCTTTTAGATTCCTTGTGTCAACTTTTATTTTTTTTAGACAGCAGATAATAAATTATCTTATAGTTTACTACCGGACGTACCGTCGATTGTATTGGGTACATTACCTTTCGGTGATAAAATCATGACTAAGAAAAATAAATACAATGTGCTCACGATTTCAAAAGACGGGTTGGTAATTCCACTTCCAGACGAGCTCACGGCGCGATTCCGATGCCGGGTTCCGCCTCGCAACCTCGCAATGCTCCAATGCGTCTACGAGAAATGGCGTGCCTTCATCATTGGCAACCGTCTGACACATGCACGACTTGAGAAGTCTCGTCGTCAGTTTGCACAGACTGCGCTCCACATGGATCCTCTCATATCCGTCAATAGGGGCAACGGTCTCAACAGGCCCAAACAGTTCCGTCTCTAGGAAATACGAGCAACAACGTTATGAGAGGATCAGGGGTAAAAGGTGTACTTACAAGAATAGGAGGAGACAACCACCAAACAACAGCATCATTGTTCGGGTGACATTTGACGAGAAGAGGGGTGCGTTGTAGGAGGAGATGGAAATAGATAGCGAGGTGGAAGCTATAAAAACATGGGTCATGTGATATTTGTTCTTCGACTGAGGACGCGGGGTTGTCGGTACAGCCCCGTGGGACCAAATGAAGCTAGGTGGCTGGAATTGTCGGGGTTTGGGGAATGGCCTGGCAATTAATGGTCTTCTAGTTTTCAGAAGAAGGAGGACCCCGGCATTCTTTTCTTGTCCCAAACAAAAATGGACGAGAAAATGATGGAATGGTTTAGGAAGTTGGGTATGGATAACATGGTCGTTAAAAATTTGTGATGGTCAAAGTGGTGGATTAGCACTTTGTTTTGGAAAAATGGAGTGAACTTGTCAGCTAATCTGAAGTGTCGATACCACATTGATGTTGTGATTACAGAGAATGATGGGTCACAATGGAGATTTACCGGTATCTATGGGGAGCCAAAGCTAGAAAAAAGAGAAGCGGCATGGAGGATGTTACAAACTGTCAATCATCATAGAAACTTGCCATGGATTTGTGTCAGAGACTTCAGCGGAATTCTGCCAGTGTGAAAAAGAAGGAGGGGCGCCTTGGCCCCAATTCTACAATGATCTCTTTAAGGAGGCGCGAGAGGATTGCAATTTGCATGATATGGGCTTCATGGGAGACCCCATCACTTGGAGGAACAACAATCATAACAGTGCCAACTACAGTAGAGAAAGGCTTGATAGGGCAGTCGCTACACATGAATGGTGTATAAAATTCCCGAAATATAAAGTGGTGAACGGTGACCCTAGACCTTATGACCATCGTCCGCTAATTATCACCTTGGGAGAAGAACAAGGTTTGAGGTGTGCAAATTTCGAACTTTCATACTTCCGGTTTGAAGCAAAGTGGCTCGAAGAAGATAATTGTGAGGTTGTTGTCAAGAATGCGTGGATTGCTGCAGAACAAGCTGGTGGCAACTCGGTGCTGAAAGTCTACACGTGGCAGCAGCTGAGCTGAAAAATTGGACCAAGCATTCGTTACAAGACCTTGAGAAGCGTATAGCTCGAGTAAAAAAAAAGTTTTAAGGCCTGCTGGAGGAGCCAGATTTTGCAAAATCAAGTCGTGAACACGTGTGCTGAGGTACAAGTTAGAAAATCTAGAGACTCAATGTGACGTGTACTGGCGGCAATGAGCCTGTGCAAACTAGATGGAAAAGGGTGACAAAAGCACAACATACTTCCACTCTTTATCTTCCAAGCAATGGAAGAATAATAGAATTAAAAAGTTACATAATGAGAATGTGGAGGTGGTCCAGAAAGAGGAGGAGATTGCTGAGGTGATAACTAGCTACTTTAATAAACTTTTTCCCTCCAGTATAGGCTCTAGGCTGGATGAACTTCTGAACCATGCCGCGCACCGGGTCACAGAGGAAATGAACAAGCTTCTCCTACGGGAATTCAGCGAGCAAGAGTTCAAAGCTGCTCTCGATAGCATGGGAAACCGCAAGGCTCCTGTGCCGGATGGCATGCCTGTAATCTTCTACAAGCAGTTCTAGGACCTGGTGGGGAACCGAGTTAAGGAGGAGGTGCTACAAGTTCGCAATGGTGGTGATTTGCCAGCGGGTTGGAAAACACTTTTGTGGCACTCATCCCTAAGGTAACCCCCCCCCCACCCCAACAAGATGAAAGACCTCGTCCAATTAGTTTATGCATTGTGATTTATAAACTGGTACCCCAAAGTTTTAGCGAATAGCCTTAAGCCCATTATCATATAAATTTTCCAAACAAAACTCCTCATTGTCGTGAATATCAATAGTAGGCACAAATAGAGAATTATCATAAGACTTATCAAAATAGCATGGATTATCATAATTAACAATAGCAAAATCCTTCTCATAAGCATCACTCATAGGGACATCATGGCCAAAACAATCATCGGTTTCATCAAAAAGGGATATTTCAAAAGAATCAATAGGACCATCACATTCATCAATATATCACTCATGATCCTTCAGTAAGAACGGAGGACAATCAAATAATGTATGAATCAATACTTACTATTGTTAGAAGGTAGGCATCGATAGCTACTCCATTCTTCCTCCTTTTGATCGTTACTCTCCTCCGGTTTTTCATCCAATGAGTTTCCAGTTTCAGCAATTTCTTCTTTCATAGGCTCCTACAAGGCATTTAGTCTTTTTGGCGAAGATGTTTCAAGATATCTCATAGTATAACCATTCCCATCCTTATAATTTTCACATCAATATTCAAGTATAGCAATACTCTCGGATTTGTAAGGAGCATCATCAATATTTTCAAGCAAAGAACTAATTTCATAGGCACCCTTCCAAGCAATAAATTCTTCTGTTCTACATCAAAGAAATCATAATTTCCCTTAGCAAAAGAAGCTAAGGTATCGAAATCATTGCACGCACGTTGAAAAGGAAGGTCTTTAAACATCATGTAACAACAAGCTTCATCACAACAATAAGATATATCATACTTAGAACATAAGTATCTAGCATAATTGTCCAATTTATTTATTTGTTTACATAATCTATCCCTTTTTTGAGACAAGAGGTATTCCTTATAAACAATTTCTTGCTCCACCATGAACCCACCTTGCCAATAAGATGCACTTTCAAATAAATTTATCATTGATAGCAAAAGCAAATAGAGTAAACTTCAAGTGTGTACTTCCCAAGTGAACTTATAAGTAAAACTATGATTCCCGGTAACGGTGCCAGAAAATAGTCTTGATAACCCACAAGTGTAGGGGATCACAATAATCTTCAAGGGTAAGTGTAAACCAATTTATTGATTTGACACAAGGGGAGCCAAAGAATACCTAAGCCTTAGCAGCCGAGTTTTCAATTCAGCCACACCCGAGAAGCACTTGAAAAGAATATAAGTAACAAAAGGTATCATAAAATGGTGTATGGTGTGGTGATGGCATGAATAGCTGTCCAACACACCTAATACAATGGGTGATTGCATAGATGTAATGGTTCGGCGAAGAGACAGTGAAATAGGTGGAATATGGAGTGTAAGAGGTGATTTCTGTAATCTGAAATAATAACTTCAGCAAGGAAACACGTGAAAAAAGTGAGTAAAAATAGTAGCAATTATTGTAAATGATGGACCCGGGTTCATAGTTTCCCTAGAGGAAACTCTACAAGCGAAAAACAAGTGATGGGTGAACAAAATATAGTTGGGAAATTGACAAAATTAAAATAACTCATGATATAATATTCTAGTTTATGAATCATTCGTAGGCATGTTTTTTGTATATAGTTGTACGCGCTTGCTATAAGAACTTGCACACCGTATTTTTTCCAACCATCCGTTTCTGCGGAGCTAACCAAGAACTAATGGAAATTAAGGTGCTTGTTCCACCAAGCAATAAAGCAAAGCATTAGCACTCAATGAACACATTTAATCCTTAAGTTCAAGTTTTTCCCTTTGATATCTCAACCTGCCACCTTGGGGTCACGGTTCCGGACAATTAACATGTGAATACAACTTGCAGATATGATAAAAAACAAATATAGGCATGCAAACATAAATAGTTTAAATTTGAAATCATGCTACTCCTGCACTAGTAACAGGCATTAATAATAACAAGTTATAGAAACGCTAATTCACAACCGAATGACTGGTCATAATGTAACAATATATTGGATCCCAGCAAACACAACAGTGATTACATCAGATGGATCTCAATCATGTAAGGAAGCTCATGAGATCATTGTATTGAGTAACGAGGGAGAGAGAGATCACCAACTAGCTATAGCTACAAACGCGTAGTCCATGGGGGAACTACTTACGAAGCATCATGGAGGAAGAATGGTCGATGAAGATGGATCCGAGGGTCAATCCCGGTCCCGACAGAGTGCCAAAATAGAGTATTCTGGCCCCCAAAACTAGGGTTTTGGTGGCAGCAGAGTTGTGTCAGAAGTTTTTTCAAATGAAAAATGTTGTTTTCTCAAAGTAGTTTAATTGTTTTCATAACCAGATAATTTATATAATATTGTATGATTATTACTTGATATAATGTTTGAAAGGCAATATGAAATATTTTTATTCATATGAAATATTTTTGGATGCATGAAGAAAATATTAGAGATAGTAATTCTCTACGTTTTTTTAAAATATCATAACCATTTTTAAGATGATAAATTGAGTTGAAAACATGTTTGGTAAAAAGGTGTTTGATAAGAAGAAATAGTTTCTCTTCATAATGAAAACTTATTTTGAAATAGGTTTTAGGGTTTATGGAATGGAGGTAATTCGGATTCTTAATTCCCGTTACTTTTGGAAACATGTATTGTTTTCTTTTGTTTCTTGCATGCCATTTGGTTTTTTGTAGCTTGCATTAACATGAAAAAAAGTTTCACTTTTTTAGTGATTTTTGCACTTATCAAAATTCAGGGATGTTACATATAAAAAGACACTTCCCCATGGTTTGATGGAAGTTGGTGGGTACCCGTGGATATGGCTAGACCTATTTCATGGTGGGGGGAAGTGCCAACCTAAATAAAGAAACGGAAACCTCTCTCAAAAGTCTAAAAACTTTGCTTGACATGGGTTATGATAAGTTTTTCACTACCATTCGTTGACATATACATACATATCTCTCAAAAGTATGTTTTTCATACCTCTGTTTTCCTAAAATAAAAAGCTCTAGCACATGAGTAATCCCTGCTTCCCTCTGCGAAGGGGCATTCTTTACTAACATGATTGAGTTAGCTCACCTATTCCCTCTATTCTTTACTAGCAAACTTATGATTTTGAACTAAGATGCATTCTCTTATATGTCCATGATGATATTTAACCAAGTTTTATTGTTTTTGACATTACCATCATGGTAAATAAGTTGAAAGTTGAGCTTTGCTAACTAGCATCTTCCTTTATGTTAGTTGTTTTCACCTCCTTTATTAAGAACATAATCTCTGAAAGTTTTCTATTCAGGAAAATACTTTTGATAATTGAAGTATGTGTTATTTGCTTAATAGCTCTGACATAGACTCTTCCGGAAAGATAAGATTGATGATATAGTTGTTATATGACCAAGAACATAGTTTGCCATAGCTCAATGAATTTTCACTCACTATACCTTTATATGATTGAATCATTACTTCTCTTTGAAAAGCATTTTGGGAAAGATTGTCGTATAGAATTGTTAGTATTTATTGAGTAATTGTTGATGCTTCATGTCTGTATTCTTTATTATCGACACCTCACATCATAAAATATGTGGTCATGTTTTCCGAGTTCAGTTTTCGCTTGGGGACAAACGGAGTCTAAGCTTGGGGGAGTTGATACGTCCAATTTGCATCACTATTTTATATGATAATTTCCCTTATTTATTGATATTTTCTCTATAAGATCACTATACTTATGTTATTTCATTGTTTTATCTATGTTTTACAGTTTTACGAAATTATTTATCAGAGTCAGAAAACAGCTAGCAAAAGCACCTGTCAGAAAGGATATTTTTTGGACGTCAGAAAATCGGGAAAAATCAGAAAACAAGGTTTCGTCAGAAATCACCGGGGGCGCCAGAAGACATGCCAGAGGGGAGCCAGGGGCATGGGCCCAAGGCGCCCCCCCTCTTGGTCACGCCTAGTGGGCTCTTGGGGGACCCAGGCCCCCTCCGGTTCTCCTTCGGGGTACTTACCTCCCTTGAGCTAAAAATACCGAGGAGGCACTTCGTAGAATTTTCTGCCGCCTCTTTGCAACGAAACGACATAGAGAAGAAAATACCTTCCTGGCGAGGAGATTCTGCCGGAGAAATTCCCTCCCGGGGGATATCGCCACCACCGTCACTGTCATCGCACCGGGCATCATCAAGATCATCATCGTCGTCGTCCTCACCATCAACACATCATCCTCACCATCCACCTCTGTCCCTCTGTAATGATCAGGGTTCCATACCGTTGTTTTCCACTGGATCTCTCTCTCGGTGTGAATCACTTGTTTGTAGTTCGTTCTTATGAGATTTATCGGTGTTTGCACTTATGACCAGATTGTTATTCATCCATTTATCATCTCTGGTCATGTACCATATGATTTGTTGTGAGTATATTGTTTAGTTCTTGACGACATGGTAGAACTCTAGTAACTAGTAATCAACATCGTGTGATGAAACTAACTAGACCAAACCTCCCGTGTGTCCTCAGGAACGTTTCAGCCATTATAAGAAGTACCACCGGCTTGTCCTTTGTGCTAAAAAGGATTGGGCCACTTGCAAAAACTATTTACCTTCATTGTTATTTACTTGGTATTGCCTTATTACTATTACTTAATCCCTAAACAATTGTTCTCTAGTGTTTACAGTGAAACCTTGATCGAAACTATTTATCAATACCTTATGCTCCTTGTTGGGTTCGACACTCTTACTTATTGAAAAAGCTACGATGGATCCCCTACACTTGTGGGTCATCAATGTCCTAGTCGCCCAAGAAATTGGGCACCGGTCTTAATTTTGTTTTCTTCTCAGTAAAAGGCTCTATGGGCTTTGTCATTATTAGTGACTAAGGGAGAAAAAATAGTGTGAATGAATTTACTCATCACACTTCAGAATTTGGGAGAAAACTTATCATAAGTTAATGGTAAGTAAAGGGTTCAACTTAAGAATACAAGAGTGTCATGATTGACACATTGATAAAGTATCCCAGTGCAACTGGTATCATTCTTAATGTTGAATGTTTCTTCTCTAAGAGAGGAAACACCAAAATATGGACTATTGAAAGTTTATGGCATAAAAGTATAATATGGTAAAACTAGCTCGAGAATAAATGTTATTGATGTTCAAAATTGCTAGTCAGTGCAGTTCTTGGGTATAGTGTTTTAATCACAGGAATACCGGATCAGTTGCTCTTATGTGCAATATGATACAAGAATTACTATGAACTAAAGGGACTAGAAAAAGGAAAAGTAATAATAGGTGGTGGAGTAAGATTACTACATTCACTAAATTTTCCTTAGGGATTTATTGTGATCATTGGCACTTGTTGCCTTGTTGGGGACATAAGTTTGACTTATGACCATGTGGATAGGATACAATGAATCCCGCGCATAAACACAAATTAGTTTAAAATTCTATAAGGTAAATGATTGGTAACAAATCATGTTTGTAACAAGATGTTCCTGGCCTTGTCATGGAATTGAGTTATGAGGTTTAGCAAGCACCCTGAAAGTTGTGGAATTATTCTACAACTTTGGTAACCAGGAACACCATGAGTTTGTGGAGTGTCCAAGTGAGATAATCCAATCTTGTTCGATAGGATATATTAAGGATGTTAAAATGCATTACATCTTTCATTAGTCATGCTTTAGAGACTAATTATTTACACTTAAAAAATATAGCCATCTTAATTTCATTTGTGATGTACAAGTATCTACAAGATATCGCAAAATGAATGTTTGCTTCTATGGTTATCCAAAGAAAAGGGAATTCTTCCCATTACCAAGGACAAAGTTTTTGTCAAGGGTATTATGGAGATATTAATTTTTTAGAAAGTTAGTGGGAGGGCATTATAGTTCGACGAGATTAGATCTTCGTAATCATGTCAAGAGGGGTGCGGCACCGAAAGTAATTTTGGTGATTACCATCATGAATGATACGGAAGTTCTTACATATGAGTAAAAGTTTGATCGAGCTTAGTGACTAAACCAAGTAGATCACAAATATCATTGTTTCACAATAATGAGAATGTGGTCTAGGGGAAACAGTGATGGACCCTAACTCAAAGTTATATCTAGACGCCATGAAATCCGCATGGACTCCATAAACGGAACTCCAGTTTGGAACTTGGTATCGGGGTTTCATGTGCTCTCTAACAGGGGCATAGGTCTTACCTTTCATTAATGGATCTATAAACAAAAATGGATGTAAACATCCATGGGGGATTGAATTGTTTCACAAGTTCAAGGAAATGGCTACGATGAGATTTAAAATCTCCTGTAGTATGTTTATACACATTATTCTAGCAAGTGTTGCATAACTTGTTTACAAGATATTGGAAGTGAATATTAAATTAAGAAAATTCTAGAAGGGAATGCGTCTTTTAGTTATCCATTGATGTAACTAAAGAAAGCATTAAGGAGTGGGGATCTTCACATATATGAATGATCAAAGTGTTTGATATCATCAAGGACAGAGAAAAGACTTGGGGACTCAAGAAATTCAACGGGGGCGCTAAAGAACATTTCTAACTAATTTATGTGAATAACATATTGTTAGTTGGAAATATTTTTGGCATAGTAAAAGGTTTTGTTTAAATTATATTTCCACGAAAAGATTAAAGAAAATGCAGTATAAGTATTGCCACTTTGGAAGTGGGTCAGTGATAAAAGTTTGTACGGAAAGTTTGCAATAGAACTTGCCAACATGGAGCTAAATAGTTGGAAACAAGAATTAACATCTTGGTGCAAACCAAGGGAAGGATTTCTTTTGAAATCTAATACTTATACAAAGTATGTCTATTCATAGTGAATAGAAAAGGAGACATATGATAGGCGATACGTATGAATAATTAGATCAATCATGTACGCCTAATATGTACACAAACCAGATATGAACTATGTATAAGTGTTATGAACATAAATATGATCATGTTGATCGAGGAGAACATAACCTTATGAGTAATATAAGGTACACTTCACAATTATGATAAATGCATAATCAACTTAGTGTATATTTTTGCACTAATAATGAGTTTCTTGCATAGTCACAAAGTCAATCTACTTGGTGTTAATAAGGTGTCATAGTGGGACGGAATAAATTGCATGATTAAACTTGAAGGATAGATCCGAAGTTTAACACTATGATAGAATCTATAACAATAGAGGTAAGATGTGATACACTTTGGAAGTGTAAAGATTAAATGTTTTGATCTAAATTCTCCATAGAATTGGATAGGGCACTTTACAAAAGAAACAACAATGTTGTGAATAACAGACTGTCTTCTTAGTTAAATTACCAAACATTTAAAACCACAAGGATCATTAGAGATCAAGGGAGAAGTGATTCTCCAAGATATGAAAATACACATGGACCTGAAGTTTCAGATCCAAGAATAGAGTCTGCACCACAAACAACACCGCAATGTAATTGGGTGTTGAGTTAAGTAACTTGATTACTGTTTCTTGTGCAAGTGGGAGACTATTGGGTGTATGTCCAAGAGATAATAAGATACATCAGTTGTTATAATTAATGTATTATGTTTTTATGCTATAACTGCTATGGTCACTGAATATGAGATTTACAGGAGAACCCGTACGCACATGTCGAAACATAAACACACCGTTATAACCCTTTGTCATGTCTCACAGAAAAACTCGTTAATATTAGATGACCATGTTTCCCTGGTCGTGGACATTTGTTAGGTCAATATTAATTGGAGCACGTTGTTGTTTCAATAATTGTGGCTCGGTAGAACCAAGTAGTTGAGATACTATGATATTAGTGTTTCTAAATAGTATCGTCACAAGATGGTTTTTTTTTTGCTTCCTTAGAGCCATGAGAATATCCAATAATGTTTACCGGAGAAATCATTTTGGTATAGTCAAGTATCACACCATAAACTATGTTATCAAAAAGACTATCACTGGGTGGTCTAGAAAGTATACATTTCATTGTTATAGCTGAAGATTGGGAATTACTCCTCTAGATAATAGAGAGATACATCCAGGATCCACCTGGCGAAATAGTATCGGTAAATAAGTCTGCACAGACAAAGACATGACACCAGTCATCGGGATACTATGATACGGTAACGAGTAAAAGGATGCATCAATAATAATTTGATATGGTCATTCATCTCATCTCGAAGTATTGATTGGCATCGCGAAGTAGTAGAAACTTACTTAATAACCAACACATTCATCAGATTTCTTCGTATAACTTGTAATAATCAACATGGAAATCCACGGTTCCGATGTTGATTATTGATTCGGAGATATGTTTTTCTATTGATTACGAAATATGTTTTTCAATCATGTATACTAGTTATCGAATCTGTAGGGGTCACACACTTAAGGCATCAAAGTCTGTTTTTTGCATTGGTTGGTCCAAACGAGATGAAGATGGTGGTCCTGTCGCAATCAATCTTTCCCCTTCCCTCCGCATCGCTCCCGTGGGAGACGGGAGGGAACTCCAGCTTCCCCGCCCCAGCACCTCTCTCCCGTCTTCTTCGTCTCCTCGCCGCCCCCTAACTGCACCGCCGGCCGAAGTCCGGGCGCTGGCGGCCGTGGGGCTTTCCTTATCCCTCGTGCGGGTGTCATGGCGCGGGCCGAGATGTCCGGATTGGGCGTCGTGTTGGTCCAGGGGAATGATACGTATCCAATGTATCTATAATTTATGATGTTCCATGTTGTTGTCATGCCAATTTCTACATGTTTTCTATACGCTTTACATCATTTTTATGGAGTTCCTAGGACTAACCTATTAACAAGATGCCACAACGCCAGTTCCTGTTTTCTACTGTTTTTGGTTTCAGAAAAGTTGTTCTGGAAATATTCTTGCAATTAGACGAAACAAAAACCCAGGATCCTATTTTTGTGTTACGTACACGGAGTCCGGAGGAGACCCGGAGGAGGCCACAGGGTGGCCACACCATAGGGCGGCGCCCCCCTTGGCCGCGTCACCAGGTGGTGTGGGCCCCCTGGACACCCACCGACATCGCCCTTTCGCCTATTTAAGCTCCTTCTCGGGAAAACCCTAAATACCCGAGCCTCCATCCACGAAAAGTTCTGTAGCCACTGTCATCGTCATCCCTAGTTCGGGAGGGTTCTGAAGCTCTCCTCGGCACCCCGTCGCGAGGGGAAATCATCACCGGAGGGCTCTACATCACTATGCCTGCCTCCGAAGTGAAGCGTGAGTAGTTCATCCTTGGACTACGGGTCCATAGAAGTATCTAGATGGTTGTATTCTGCTCTTTATGTCACCATGTTTAGATCTTGTGAGCTGCCTAACATGATCAAGATCATTTATCTGTAATGCTACATGTTGTGTTTGCTGGGATCCGATGAATATTGAATGTTATGTCAAGTTGATTATTAATTTATCATGTTTATATTATTTGTGATCTTGCATGCTCTCCGTTACTAGTAGATGCTCAGGCCAAGTTCATGATTGTAACCCCAAGAGGGAGTATTTATGCTCGATAGTGGGTTCCTGCCTCCTTTTTCTCTGTGCTCGAGTGAAAGAAACGTGACGGATGGGGGATGTGTTGTTTCCATTAGGGAGAAAACAACAATGCTTTGTCTAAGGATAAATTCTATTGTTTACAGTACGCACTTTACTTAATGCAATAATTTGTTGGTTGCAACTTAATACCCGAAGTCTGCTTGGATTACGTTTCGAGGGTGGATTATTAGTCATAGATGCAATTCGATTACGGTCTATAAATTACTAGATCATGGTGGCGCGCGTTGCCGCGCCCTGTCTATTTTGGCACTATTTTTATAGTTTCATCTTGTCTCATGCATTATGTCCCAATTGTGGACTTGCAATACAATTAATAATTTTAACTTTAGTTTTTGCCATTACAAGCAATGACGTTTATATAATTATTATAGTCTCCAAAAGGAAGATGGTTGTGCTATTTGCCAACATCATGCCAATATTCTACATCTTCCTCACAGAATAAGTATGACAAATGAATAGTGTTTTTTTTTTCACGAAAGAAAAAGTCATAAGGAAAAATATTTATTGATTTGTTTAGAAGTAAGGAAACAGAGTAGGACATAAGTACAAAAGGATGTCACAACATTGTTTGAACCGTTTATTCGAACTTGAAGGATCCTTCTGATCAGGTAATACAGTGTAAAATAAATTCAACCATTAGAAGTCTGATCCTCTAGTTAACAGATTATCTACAAAAACCAATCAGACCTAACTCAGCAAGCGCAAAAGGAAGTTGTTCTTTGGCCCCGCAACTCCAGCATATACAGAAATCGGTTATCCTTTGGCTTATTAAAATGTTGTTCAACAAAACTAACTATATTAAATTAAAATGCGCAACTAAGATAGAGTTGTTATGTTGTGAATACATCCTCTCAAAATATTGTTACTGAACTAACCTTGAGAGCACCACTGGCACGATAATCACATACTCCGTCTAATGATTCCAATGCCTCATATATTCCAATGCCTCCGTCCAATACTCAGTAATACAAATATTGAAGTGAAAAGTTCCGGTTCCATTTGCTCTTGAGCCAACACATTTGTACTGGAAAATATTTCCTATGGTAAAATTCACATGAACATCAACTCCATAATGGACTATGGGGGCTCATGGCATCTTCTATAGTTAGTCCATGCTATACTCAGATACAAAAATGGTGACCCGTGAATACAATGATTCCTCTTCTGCACTGGTTGGTAATCCGGGAATTAACTACCAAGCGAATCAGAGCATGTTGTAAACCCAAACTGAAACTAAACATGTGGAGGTTAACTCGAATCGTACTGAAATGATTTGCATAACCAACTACCAAAAGGCATACTAATACTAAAAGATCCCACTACACCTGCAATTCTTCAGGAAGCTATAAAAAAACCTTCATCAATTTGTGCATCTGCAGAATATATATGTCCACAGTAAGAATTGGCAATGAAAATTTGTGAAATGGAATAAAGATTAAGGGTATGCTATAATCGTAGTAGATAGTAGCCTCCCTTGTCAAATGAAAATGGGAAAGAAGTATGCAATAATGAATTTGGACACAGGCAGAAATTTCAAGGGGGAAATAGGCAATGGGGATCCATCCACCAACCAGTACAGGCTCTGAGAGAACTGAAAATAGTCATCTACCCAGATTTAATCAATAAGGAAAAGGCAGGCAGAAAGCATATCATGATACAAGTCTCTGATTCTTACAACAATGTGTTGTAGTACTGAGCCTTCTGTCTCTCTTTAGCGGTCTTGAAACCGTCCTGCACCTAAGGAATTCAGACCTATGTAACAAGCGTGCGAGCTGTCGGAGAAAATAATTGATGGACTATGAAGAAGACGTGGAGTAAATAGGGGAAGGAAAATTCAGTCGACTGCATACATTGTTTTCTGCAGCTGATTGTTCAAGTAAGACTGTAAGAGTATACCTCATATTTCCCATTGTACTCATGTATGCGTATCTGAAAAAGAATATCAGTTAGTTGCCTGCATGAGGACTGGCGGGATTTGGCGACGAAGGGGGTCAGCCCTTTTGAAGGGCCGCGACTTGGGACGCCTGGACTGTTTCCCCTCCGCTAGGCGAGTTGGCTAGTCGCGGTGGGTGCCGCTGTTCGACGATGACGGTAAGAAGGTTCGGATGGCGGTACGGCACTTCTCTCTCCGCACCTGATAGCAGCAACGGCAGCCTAGGAGATGCACCTACGTCCCACCCTAAGACAAGACCGGGACCGGAGAGGGTTTGCGGTGGCGCACCTTGGTTTTTCGCGCAAGCTCGCGGCCGGTTGAGGTCGATGTCTCGAGAAGAAGGTGCTCTCGTGCATATCTCTTTCGAGATGCAATCCGACGCCGCTGCCTCCGATGTGGTTTCGATACGGGAGGGGAAGAAGAGGGCGGCATGGAAACTGGGAGGTCGCCTCGCTAGAGTTGCCTACATGGGCTTTAGCTGGATGTTTTTGGCCCAGTTCACCACAGAACGTTTATTCGATGCCCAGTGACCCATCCCTACGGGACGATTGATCGGACGGCCAGAAACAGTTAGAAACGAGCATCGGATGGCAGAAAAAGGTACAGGCCGTGAGAGGGCTCCCTTTTGTCTCAGTTTTAATACCCCTAATGTTGTAATTCCCACATGAATCTCATAGTAATCATCATGTCTTGAATGTGCACTACGGTGCAGCCTTTATTTCTGTCAATTTCCTAGTTGTAATTTGTTTACCCAGCATGTTATCATCTGTTTTGGAGAGACACCACTAGTGAACTGTAGACCTCGGTCCATTATTTTACACTAATAACACAACCACTGTAAGAACTTTACTTTTTACTGCAAACAGTATTTTTCTTTCATTCATTGCTATCATACATTGTTTTCCATATTATACATCTAGTCCTTTATGTTAGCAAAACCGGTGAGATTGACAACCTCACTGTTTCGTTGGGGCAAAATCTCTTGGTTGTGTTCTGTGCAGATTCCACGTTGCTGCTGAGCCTGGTACTGCGCCCTGCCAACATCAGGTGTCATCAACCTTCATAAGTGATTTGTTTCTCCTACTGGTCCGATTAAACCTTGGTTTCTTACTGAGGGAAAACTTGTTGATGTACTCTTCATACCTTCCTCTTGGGGTCTCCCAACGAACGTGTGTTTACATGCCATCAAGCTTGTTTTCTGGCGCCGTTGCCGGGGAGGAAGAGGATTTCTGCAAGGGGAGTCTCTCACCTCCAATCTCTTTACATTGTTTTAGTTTTGCTTAGTTTATTTTATTTTTTCTTGTTTGCTTGTTTATATCAAAAGCACACAAAAAATAGTTCTTATTATAGTTGTTACTTTTGTTATCCTGTTTTAATCTTGCTAAAATGAGTACTCCTGAGAACACTAAGTTGTGTGACTTTACTAGCACAAACAACAATGATTTTATTAGTACACCTCTTGCTCCACCTGCTCCTACTGCTGGTTTCTATGAAATTAAGCCGGCACTGTTAAATTTTGTTATGAGAGAGCAATTTTATGGTGTTAGTACTGATGATGCTGCTGCTCACCTTAATAATTTTCTTGAACTTTGTGAGATGCAAAAGTATAAGGATATAGATGGAGATATTATTAAACTGAAATTGTTTCCTTTCTCTTTGCGAGGAAGAGCTAAAGAATGGTTGCTATCTTTGCCTAAAAAAGAGTATTGATTCTTGGACTAAATGTAAAGACGCCTTCATTGGAAATATATTATCCTCCTTCTAAGATTATATCTTTAAGAAGTAGAATTGTGATTTTTAAGTAACTTGATAATGAGCATGTTGCTAAAGACTCGGAAAGAATCAAATCTTTGGTAAAGAATTGTCCCACTCATGGACTGACTACTTGGATGATCATCCAAACCTTTTATGCAGGTCTGGAATTTTTCTTCAAGAAACCTTACGGATTCAGCACTGGAGGTACCTTTATGTCCATCACTTTGGGTGCTGCAACAAAGCTTCTTGATGATATGATGATACATTATTATGAATGGCACATAGAGAGAGCTCCACCAGGTAAGAAGGTATGAAGAAACCTCTTCCCCGAGTGATAGGCTTGATGCTATTATGTCTATGTTTGTCAATGGTAAAACTTATGTTGATCCAAATAATGTTCCTTTAGCCTCTTTGGTTGCTCAAGAAGAGCATTTTGATGTGAACTTCATTAAAAACAATAAATTCAACAACAATGCTTATAGGAATAATTTTGGTAGCAACAACTATAGGCCATATCATTCAAATAATGGCAATGGTTATGCCAACTATTATGGTAATTAATACAACAACAATATAAGTGTACCCTCTGAGCTTGAAAACATGCTTATGAACTTTATTAGTACACAAACTGCTTTTAATAAATCTGTTGAGGAAAAGTTTGGCAAAATTGATGTTCTTTCTTCTAAAGTTGATAGTATTTCTATTGATGTTGATCTTCTTAAGATAAAGGTTATGCCTCATGATGTTAAAGAAAGCAAAACATTGAATTCCATTCAAGTTAGAATTGATGAAAATGTTAGGATGTTAGCTAAATTGCATGCTAGGTGGGAAAGAGAAGATGAAATTGCTAGAAATAATAATATAACTAGAGTTTGTACTATTACCACCACTAGTAAAACTGAAGTTTCAAATGCTATTAAACCTCCTACTATTAATGGTAAAGTAATTTTATGTTGTCAATGTCTCCACTTCTTCTGTTAAATGTTTAAATTTCCTGAAACCACTGAAACTGTTCCTGATAAAAGTGCTGAATTTTTTTGAAATATGGGAGACAATGGTCCCATTACCTTTGATAAAAATGATATTGATTGTGATTGTTGCAATATTTATGAAGTAATTATGTTCCTCCAAAATCTTTCTAGAAGTCCTAATGCTAGTGCTATGAATATGGCTTTCACAAAACATATTACAAATGCTCTCATGCAAATTAGAGAAGAAGAGTTAAAACCTGAAGCCTCTATCCCTAGGAAGTTAGAAGATGGTTGGGAGACCATCATTAAAATGAAGGTGAATGATTTTTATTGTAATGATTTATGTTATCTTGGTTCTAGCATCTCTGTTATGCCTAAGAAACTATATGATATGCTTGCTTTACCACCTTTGGAACAATGTTATTTGGATGTTCGTTTTGCTGATAATGATAGAAAGAAACCTTTGGGGGAGAGTTGATGATGTTTTTATTATGGTTAACAATAACCTTGTCCCTATTGATTTTATTTTTATGAATATTGAATGCAATGCTTCTTGTCCTATTGTTTTGGGAAGACCTTTTCTTAGAACTGTTGGTGTTATTATTGATATGAAAGAGGGGAATATTAAATATCAATTCCCACTCAAGAAAGGTATGTAACACTTTCCTATGAAGAGAATGAAGTTACCTTTTGATTCTATTATTAGAACAAATTATGTTTTGGAGGCTTCTTCACTTGAAAATACTTGATTCTTATTTTCTGGGTCTAGCTAAAAGGCGTTAAAGAAAAGCACTTCTTGGGAGATAACCCATGTTTTTATTTTTGAAATGTTTTCTTTGAGTCAAGGTGTTGTTTACTTCTGTAGCTCCTTTGTACCTTTACTTTTTTCGAATTGTTGAGCCAAGTAAGTCTCTAGTGAAAAGTTGGTGATAGATTTGGATTTCTGCGCAGGAACAAATTTTCCTATAGACTGTTTAATTCGTATAAATTCACAGAAAAATGTAAATGACATGAACATTTTTGTGCATGATCCTCAGCTATTTACAAAACCTTTTCTAGTTTTGAGTTTTCTGATCTAAGCAAAGTAAGTTCCTCGAAAAAAATCGTCTTTACAGACTATTCTGGTTTTGACAGATTCTGCCTTTTTACTTTGCATTCTCTCTTTTACTATGT
Organism: Alopecurus myosuroides; assembly: GCA_028641055.1. NCBI lineage: Eukaryota > Viridiplantae > Streptophyta > Magnoliopsida > Poales > Poaceae > Alopecurus > Alopecurus myosuroides. Next base: position 636,862,117 of record CM054057.1, on the reverse strand, counting down.
TGAGTGGATTTATTTGCTCCACAAAACATCAGTGGCTATAGCTAATGTTTAAAATGTATTATTAAAGCTTGTGTCAAGGGAGAACATGTGAGTTTTTTTATTATGCACTAACCCTCTTATGAGAATTACTTTGAGTTTGGTGTGAAGGAAGTTTTCAAGGGTCCGGAGAAGAGGATGATATAATGTGATCAACATGAGTGAAAAGCCAAAGCTTGGGGATGCCCCCGTGGTTCATCCCATCAAATTCGAAGAAGACTTAAGCGTCTAAGCTTGGGAATGCCCTTCTTCATCAGCAACTTATCATGTCACTTCTAGTAAAACTATATTTTTATGTAGTCACATCATATGCACTTTACTTGGAGCGTCTGTTTGCTTTTATTTTGTTTTCTTTTATTTTTCTTGATGAAATAAACTTAGTTGGAACCTAGAATTCTTGTGTGGGAGAGAGGCATTGTCGGGGGGCTACCCCCGAGTAGGGGAAAGGCAGGTGGTAAAATGAAGATCAGGGTGCTATTTACCGGGTAGGCGGCTACCCGTGTACCCTCTACCCGGTAGTTTCTATTCGGTCATAAGTATTGAAGGCCAAGAGAAGATAAGGAGAAAGATTATAATCGTCCGGGTAGCGGTCAGTTGGTTCGAGTAGATGGGCTGCAATCCTACTCGGGCAAGAAGTCAATGGAGCCGTTTTGACAAGATCACGGAGATCCCGCAGCCGTACAGGCGTGCGGTTCAACTTACGGAGCACATGATTATCCGCGCAACGGCGTGGATACAGTGAGGTAGGCGCATGTCACGTCCTGTCACTGACAGAGGTGACAAGACGTGTCGGGGGGGCTACTCTGGGTGACTGACAGGGTGGACAGGTCCTGTCAGTCAGACGGCGCGACGACTTCCCGCACCCGCGTCAGCGAGAAACCGGAGGCGTGCTCTGCGCTACTGTGGAGATGTCGCATCACCGTACCTTTTATTCTTTGTTTACTCGGTTGGGCACCAGTATATAAGGTGCCTTGCCCCCTCCTGCGCGAGGAACATTACGCGAGAGAGCATTTATTACACGAGCAAGTGTTAGCTGTAGAGAGAGCTGAGAGTGGCTACTCGGCTGAGAGGCAACTTTGTACTGTGGCTACTCGGATATCATACATACAGAGAGATAGGAAGGAGTAGGGGTGTTACCTCCACACGAGGGCCCCGAACCTGGGTAGTTCTTGGTGTTTGCAGTGTTTCCTGAGCGCGTCTACTCGAGTGCGATCCCTCCCGAATACCTACAGCGTCCATCGGCCCCAAACTTAAGCCATCCCATGGCATCTGTCTTTACTCATCCACGACAGACATGCTCCGCTTTTTCATATGAATACTCGTATTCCTCATTTATCATACTCATATTCTTCGATTTTCTTCTAGCTACTTCAAACCCCTTTTAGCTCATTTTTTTCATGCATCACTTATTCAGAGATGTTAGTTCTTGTAGAGTAGTAGTACTCTCTTGTTTCATTAATAAATCATATGGAGAATTTTTGTTTAAATAAAGTGATGTTGTAAAGCAATAAAATAATTCGTGCTTATAATGGTGCAAATAGAAGCTTGGTTGGACTGTGGCGAGACTTTATAATCATGTTGGATATTATTTTAATATGCTTGGTAGTTATTGATGTAGCATGAGTTTTCTCAAGTATCCGTGAGTGCTTACACTAGTAGAAAAATGGCTATCTGTGGCGCACCATTTTGGCATTCTGTGGCGCACCTAGGGGCCAGAGGGGTGCGCCACAGAATACACGCCATAAAAATTATTTCTGTGGCGCACCTCAGCCGTGCGCCACAGAAATGTCAATTCTGTGGCGCACCTCAGCCGTGCGCCACAGAAATTTGCAATTCTGTGGCGCACCAAGGGGGGGTGCGCCACCGAATTTTTTTTTTGAATTTCAAAAAAAAAAAGGCAGCCAGATCTGGCTGTGGGAATTTTTCGAAATTTCACCGGATCTCGTCGGATGCTCGCCGGAGTTGGTGGGTGGAGGATGAGGGTCACCGGAGTTGGTGGGGAGGAGAAGGAGAAGCTCACCGGAGGTGGTGGTGGTGGTGGTGGTGGTGGTGGTGGTGGAGGAGGAGGAGGAGGAGAGGAGGAGGAGGAGGAGGAGAGGTGGTGGTGGAGGAGGAGAAGGAGGAGGAGGAGAGGTGATGGTGGAGGAGGAGGAGGAGCTCGCCGGAGGTGGTGGTGGTGGTGGAGGAGGAGGAGGAGATCGCCGGAGGTGGTGGTGGTGGAGGAGGAGGAGGAGGAGAGGTGGTGGTGGTGGTGGTGGTGGAGGAGGAGGAGGAGGAGAGGTGAAGTAGTAGGTGGAGGAGAGGAGAGAAGTGGAGAGGTAGAAGATGAGAAGTGGAGGAGAAGTGGAGGGGAGAAGGGAAGAAGAGGAGGGAAGGAGGGTAGAAGAGGAAGAAGAGGAGGGAGGAGGCAGGATTTCGAATCCTGCCTCCACAATTCTGTGGCGCACCAAATGAAGGGGTGCGCCACAGAAAAAAAAATCTTTTTTTTAATTTTCTAGTCAAAATCTTAAAACGGCCATAACTTTTTTTCCTTTTGGAATTTGGCGATTCTAAAAAAAGCTCACAGGCCGAAGGCGAGTGAGGTTGGGTTCCTTTTTCTCTCTAGTTTTTTTTTGATATCTTGATCATTTTTTTTCGACATCGTATGCAAAAGTTATGCCCATTTTACTTTTTTTAACGAACTTTTGCTCAGAAAGTCGAAATTCATATTTCAAAATTTGATAAAAAAGTAAACCTTAAACTCTCCGTGCATCTATAAGGGATTTATTTTTTGATGCTTTTTAGACCGCCAACTCTTCCGTCAAAAACTAGAAAAGGCGTTCCCGGGGGGGGGGGTGGAGTTGGTGCGTGTGGACAGAATTTTTTGGGATGAGTATTCTGTGGCGCACGTGGCAGTGGTGCGCCACAGAAATGTCATATTTTTGTGGCGCACTAACCACCATGCGCCACAGAATAGGAGTGTGGCAATCATTGGTGTGGTCCCCAGCTTATTTCTGTGGCGCACCCCTATCCGGTGCGCCACAGAATTTCTCTTTTCTGTGGCGCACCACGGTCCCGTGCGCCACAGAATGCCTCTTTTCTGTGGCGCATGCCCACCCGTGCGCCACAGAAATATATTTTTGTGGCGCACCAAGAAGCCATGCGCCACAGAATCTGTTCCATAGAAAGGCATTTCTCTACTAGTGTTAATGTGCCATTGAAAGAATCATGGGTTGTTTTTATCATATTGAAGCATAATATTGTGGTATTCTCCTTCGAAAGCTTTATTTGGTTGACTTGGCGCATGCTTACACCATGTTATGACTACAAACCAGTCACCTCTATCCTCTATGATAATTTAGTTTTTGTCTTGTAATACCATTTATGCTTTGATTAATGATGTTTTTGTCGTTATGCATGATTATGGCCATTATTGCTCTCTTAATTTGTCACTCTCAGTCTTTTGCTAGCCTCCACCTGTATTTAGTATGAGCTCTACTTGTGCATCCAACTCCCAAAAACCAAAGTTTGCCAAATGTGTCCACCATACCTACCTTTATGTGGTATTTAACCACCACTCCAAAGTAAATTTATCATGCTACCTTTAAAACCTTCAAAATTATACATGTTTTGTTCCTATGTTTTAGCTCATGAGGAAGTAGTTTAAAGTTTATTGTGGTTTATGTCAAGCAAAGTTCTTCCCCCTCTTTCACCCGATCAATATGGAATTTGTGCTCATCTAAATTTTCGGATAGATGGCGCCAATTAATATAACCAAAAACGCACTTCCCCATGGATTGATGAAAGTTGGTGGGTACCCGTGGATACGAATAGCCCTAGTTTGTGAAAAGCATGGTAGGGGGAAGTGCCAAACTAAATAAACAACTAAAACCGCTCTCAAAAGTCTAAAAACTTTGCTTGGCATGAGTTATGATAAGTTTTGCATTACCATTCGTTGACATAAACACCTCTCTAAAAAAATGTTTTCAATACCTGTTTTGATAAAATAAATGTCTCTATCACATGAGTTAATCCCTGCTTTCCTCTTCTAAGGGCCTTTCTTTTACTTTTATGTTGATTCTTCATCTTCTAACTTTATGCATAATTAAGAGAGCATAGTTGTCATTCTGAGTATAATGTGCATCAGTCCCAAAGATTATTATTAATTGATTCATGATATGTTATTGCTTGTTCTCATATTATTTGTTTCTAGTCACCACTTTAACTTTGAAGGTGTCCTAGCATTTATGTTTTGCTCTCTTTTTAAGGACAAGCGGAATACCACTTTGCTATGTTTTCTTTATGCTCGAAACAAACATATAGCTTTCAAGTGAATTATTAAACATGATCTTTTGTTTATGTTACTTTTCATGTTGCAACATGGTTGCTAAGTTTCATTGTTAGAATTATATATATCATGCCTATGTTTAGAGTACTAGGATCTCATCTTACAAATTCTTTTACAAATGTGATGATCAAGATTATGTTGGTAGCATCTCACCTCAAAAATTATTTTCTTTTTATCGGTTTACCTACTCGAGGACGAGTAGAACTAAGCTTGGGGATGCTTGATACGTCTCAAACATATCTATAATTTCTTCTAATGTTCAATGTTGTTTTCTTGCCAGTTGCTACATGTTTTCTATATACTTTACATCATTTTTATGGATTTCCTGGGACTAACCTATTAAAAAGATGCCACAACGTGAGTTCCTGTTTTCTGCTGATTTTGGTTTTAGAAAAGTTGTTCTGGAAATATTCTCGGAATTTGACAAAACCAAAACCCAGGGTCCTATTTTTCTGTCACGTACACGGAGACCGGAGGAGACCAAGAGGGGGCCACAAGGTGGCCACACCATAGGGCGGTGCACCCCCTTGGTCGCGCCACTAGGTGGTGTGGCCCCCCTGGCCACCCACCGACATCGCCCTTTCGCCTATTTAAGCTCCTTCTCGGGAAAACCCTAAATACCAGATCCTCCATCCAAGAAAAGTTCTGTATCCGCTGTCATCGTCAACCCTAGTTAGGGAGGGTTCTGAAGCTCTCCCCGGCACCGTGCCGGGAGGGGAAAACATCACCGGAGGGCTCTACATCACCATGCCTTCCCCTGGAGTGATGCGTGAGTGGTTCATCCTTGGACTACGGGTCCATAGAGGTAGCTATATGGTTGTATTCTCCTCTCTTTTCCACCATGTTTAGATCTTGTGTGCTGCCTAACATGATCAGGATAATGTATCTATAATGCTACATGTTGTGTTTGCTAGGATCCGATGAATATTGAATGTTATGTCAACTTGATTATGAATCTATCATTTTTATGTTATTTGTGATCTTTAATGCTCTCCGTTACTAGTAGATGCTCTGGCCAAGTTTATTCTTGTAACTCCAAGAGGGAGTATTTATGCTCGATAGTGGGTTCATGCCTCCTTTTCATCTGTGCTTGAGTGATAGAAACATGATGGATGGGGGATGTGTTGTTGCCATTAGGGAGAAAACAACAATGCTTTGTCTAAGGATAAATTCTATTGTTTACATTACACACTTTACTTAATGCAATAATAGGTTAGTTGCAACTTAATACCCGAAGTCTGCTTGGATTACGTCTGAGGGTGGATTATTATTCATGGATGCAGTTGGATTACGGTCGATGAATTATGTTGAAATTCCTGCATAAATCTCATAGTAATCATCATGTCTTGCATATGCACTACGGTGTCACACCCCAGTTTTTGGAACCTTGTACTGTAGTTCAAGAAGACAAAAATTAGGGCCAACAATTTTTTTTCTAACAACATGATTGTTTGAACCTACATGTGTTTGTGATCTCAATCATATTTGCATCACAAGTTTTGTTTCTTTATAAAACCAATATCAAATTTTCATGAAAACATTTCTATTATTTTTCTTGATGTTATTTGAGTGATTTTATTCCAAGACTTGGATCATTCTTGATTTCATCTTTAAATAAACTTTTAGCTTTGTTGGATTCAAGAAAACGAAATTTCAAAATGATTTATCGAACTTTTCTTTTAAGTTTTCGATAGAAACAATTCACTGAAAATATAGTCAAGTACCTGTTTTCCACCTTTGTTTTCACTGGGCTATAAAATGTTATTTTATGTTTTCTTGACTTTTATTTGTTCCTTGATGTATTTACTACAAATCCACAATATTTGTTTGATTTTTGGAATATTAAAAGTGATCTTTGGTTTGTTGTTTTTGTGGGAGAAAAATAAGGCAGAAAAGGGCATTTTTAGAAAACAGAAAGTACACCTTTTTCCACTATGTTTTCATAGCCTTCCACTATTCAAAATTTGTTTTTAAAATATGTTTCTGAAAGTTTAAAACATGTTTAACAAGTTGCAACTTGGAAAACAAAAATTGGAATCCTTTTGGTCTCTCAAAACAATCCAAACTTTTTGCTCATTTTTCTGTTTTCCAACACTTAGAAATTTTCTAAGTGTTAACTGAATTTTCTGAATTTTTGCAACAATGACAGATACACTTTTGGACAAATGTTTTCTTTGCCTTTTCTTGCAAGATTTGAAGTGAGACTTTCTATAGTGTGTTGACCATAGTATGTACTCGACCTAGGATCCATTTCTTTGCTTCTAGAAGTTTTGTGGACAAGTTTTGAAAGTGTGGAAGAGATAGGGGACAAGGTGAGGTGGCAAGGTATGGGCTCACATACCTTGACCCTTGTGGTCTTTCCATGCCCTTCCTCCACCACCAAAGGGCACATTGTACGTGCCCCTTGCTTGTCTTGGCCCTTGGCACTATGCCATGTTTTGCAAAGTCCAAAACACCCGCTAGGACACCCCCATGCCAACCCTAGACACTAACCCGAGTTCACCCCCTAGCCTTGCACTCACCCCCGAGGCTATAAGCCATTCTCCTCGTATCCCTTGCTCCACCCCACCCCCTCACTCCCACACATCCCCCTCGAGCCAAAGAGAGGAGCCCAGGACCCCTCGCACGAGCTCCCTGAGCCAAAAATCGCCACCGGCCACCGAGCTCGAGTTCGAGGTGCTACACCATGTTGCACTCCCTCCCATCCCTCTCTGCCACCCTGGTTGAACTCCTCGAGCACCCACGAGCCTGCCTGACCTCTTCCCCGTACGTGTGTGCTTGCAGGATCACCGCCGCCGTCCGAGTCGCCGCCGCGGGCGCCCGGCTGCGCGCCGCCACCTAAGGCCACAGGCGCCGCCAAGTCCCGCGCCCCTCGACCCCCCTGCATCCCTGTACATCCTTGATCCCGCGCCGCCCTTTGCCTTCGCCCCATGGTGAGCATCCGGCCACCCCCGCGCCTCCGTGCCATTTCCGAGAGAGAGAGAGAGAGAGAGAGAGCAGAGGAAGGAGACGAACAGGAGGCGTTGATCTTGCGATCAACGGCCCCCGTTGGACAGCGCGTGTTCCCGCCCCTGCCTGCACGCGCGCTGCGCTGGGCCGCGCCCATAAAACCCCATCCCGAGTTGATTTTTCTTTTTCTTTTTAAATCTGTGCAAATTATTTCTTGATTACTTTGAGCCTGTTAAAAATAGTTTTCGTGCAAAATAAATTTAACAAAAATTCATGGCACTAGATATATGTTTTCCTAACCATGTCCACTTGGTAGATACAAGTTTGCACTTTTATTTTGGTCACAATAAATGTTTTGCCACAGAGTATCTGAAAAGTGTTTTTGGCATAACTTTTTGGATCTGTATCCAAATTGGTCAAACCAAATTGTTTTGAGTAGCTAGTGAGTAGATCTACCACTAGGACTTGTCCTCACATCAAGGTGAGTTACCAAATGGAAATACCATCCATTTTGTCACTCTTAGTCTTTTGCTAGCCTCCACCTATATTGAGTATGATCTCTACTTGTGCATCCAACTCCCAAAAACAAAAGTTTGCCAAATGTGCCCACCATACCTACCTTTATGTGGAATTTAACCGCCACTCCAAAGTAAATTTCTCATGCGCTACCTTTAAAACCTTCAAAATTATACCTGTTTTGTCCCTATGTTTTAGCTCATGAGGAAGTAGTTTAAAGTTTATTGTGGTTTATGTCAAGCAAAGTTCTTACCCCTCTTTCACCCGATGAATATGGAATTTATGCTCATCTAAATTTGCGGAGAGATGGTGCCAATTAATATAACCAAAAACGCACTTCCCCATGGATTGATGAAAGTTGGTGGGTACCTGTGGATACGAATAGCCCTGGTTTGTGAAAAGCATGGTGGGGGGGGGGGGGAAGTGCCAAACTAAATAAACAACGGAAACCGCTCTCAAAAGTCTAAAAACTTTGCTTGGCATGAGTTATGATAAGTTTTGCATTACCATTTGTTGACATAAACATACACCTCTCTAAAGAATTGTTTTCAATACCTCTGTTTTGATACCATAAATGGCTGTAGCACATGAGTTAATCACTGCTTCCCTCTTCTAAGGGCCTTTCTTTTACTTTTATGTTGATTCTTCATCTTCTAACTTTGTGCATAATTAAGAGAGCATAGTTGTCATTCTGAGTATAATGTGCATCAGTCCCAAAGATTATTATTAATTCATTCATGATATGTTATTACTTGTTCTCAAATTATTTGTTTCTAGTCACCACTTGAACTTTGAAGGTGTCCTAGCATTTATGTTTTGCTCTCTTTTTAAGGACAAGCGGAATACCACTTTGCTATGTTTTCTTTATGCTCAAAACAAACATATAGCTTTCAAGTGCATTATTAATCATGATCTTTTGTTTGTGTTACTTTTCATGTTGCAACATGGTTGCTTAGTTTCATTGTTAGAATTATATCTATCATGCCTATGTTTAGAGTACTAGGATCTCAGATTACAAATTCTTTTACAAATATGATGATCAAGATTATGTTGGTAGCATGTCACCTCAAAAATTATTTTCTTTTTATCATTCTACCTACTCGAGGACGAGTAGAACTAAGCTTGGGGATGCTTGATACGTCTCAAACATATCTATAATTTCTAATGTTCCATGTTGTTTTCTTGCCAGTTGCTATATGTTTTCTATATACTTTACATCATTTTTTATGGATTTCCTGGGACTAACCTATTAACAAGATGCCACAACGCGAGTTCCTGTTTTCTGCTGATTTTGGTTTCAGAATAGTTGTTCTAGAAATTTTCTCGGAATTGGACAAAACGAAAACCCAGGGTCCTATTTTTCTGTCACGTACACGGAGACTGGAGGAGACCCAGAGGGAGGGCCACAAGGTGGCCACACTGACGAAGGGATGGATCCTAGACCTATCGGGTGAGCCTACCTGGTCTAAGGCCCGAGACCCAAGCTCCAAGGAAGACGCCGTGGACTGTTCTAGAAGGCCCAATCAAGGCGCACCCGCAAAGCCTTGCGGGTTAAGAAAGGAAACCTCTAACCGACTTTAGGTTAGGGTTTGTATCCCCCCCCCCCCCCGGGCACGGTTTGAGACCTGGCTACCTATATAAAGCCAGGCGAACCACCGGGAGGGGACCAAGCAATACCGCACCACCTAATCCTTGAGATTGAGATCTACTCTCGACTTGAGCACCCCATTGTAACCGATCTATTGAGCTAATACAGATCGATAGAAGCAGGAGTAAGGGTTTTACCTCTACGAGGGCCCGGAACCTGTGTAAATCTTGCCCCTGTTAGCCGACGGTTGTCACCAGCGCCTATTCGTTCTCTTACTCGAAACCCTATCGGTTCATCCGAGGGACTTGTTGAGATGCATATTCGACAATTGGCGCCTTCTGTGGGAACGGCGGGCGCTGGATCTCTGGCATATTCGGCCTCATCAACAAACAACTCACGCTGGAGCCCCGGAACTTCGACTCCAACCAATCCGATCCAAATTGGGTCGGTCGTCATCACCCCTCACTCGCCGAAATCGCGCCCGTTATTCAGCGAATTGGAGAAAAGCATCACCCTGACGTTCCGGAGCTTCCAGTTCTACGCTGACAAAGAAGGAATTCTGCATTCCCCGAGCAATCCAATCTCGAAGGATCAGGCTCGGAGTCGATCTCGAGCCCGGGAGCTGTCGACTTGCTGCCCAACTACGCGGATCGCAACTTAGCAAAAAGCGGCGAATCCATCCGCCTCAGCACTCGCAATTTCCACACCCTCTCCGCAGAAGAACCTTCTCAGATCAAAAAAACTTTCCAAACTACGCCTAGGACTCACGAGCCATATCTGGCTCAGGTCTGCATGGCAGGATCGGGAGATCCACCCGAAGAAACTGAAGATAGCACAAGGGAACGCGCAACCATCAACGTATCGCGAGACGCTTGGGACCGGGCAAAGGAGGCCATCCGCACAAGCAAACCGCTCGAGGTCGGAGCCCCTCACGAAGATATGACTGCATACCACTACCACCTAGTGAGAGCGGAAGACCTGGCTGAACGAAGGAAGCTAGCGGATGAGTCTAGTCAGCGCCGTGCGGCGCTCTCAAATACACATTCTGTCGGGAACCATCCCGGGAGAAAAAGATACGTCTCAAGAACCGCGACTATGGATGGCGAATCCCTAACTGGGATCAGTAAGTCGCTCGAAGCCTCCCTTATGTGCGTCGACGAGGACGGCAACGTGCACCCGACGACTCCTGCCGCCGCAGTACTGGCTGCAGCCACCTACCTGCAAACGAACCAACCAGGGGAGAACGACCCCCGCGCAGAGCAATACAGGCAAGTCCAGAAAGGGCTAGGCATGGCAGCCCCAAGACTCGCCGCTTACAACCGCAAGAAGGCGGTTGCCCAAAAATATAAAGAAGCACCTCGCGGACATAGGAGTACGTCGGAGAAGTCAACTCGTCGCACGCGAGGAAGAAGCTCGACGACGTGGAGATAGCCCGAGTGGCAGTGACGACAGCCCGAGAGGTCGAGATCGTAGCCCGCGGAGAGATCGAGATCGCAGCCCACGACGTCACAGCAGCCGCTCGCGACACCGCAGCAAGGAGCCGTGGAAAGATGTCAATCGCGACGAGCCTGGGTACAACGCGCGATCATACATCGCTCAGCATAAAATCGACAAAACTCGAGCGGCCAGGAACCGCACGCGTTCCCCATCTACATCTTCCGACGAAGAGATCTGCGGCGCGTTATGCTTTACTCGCGACATTCGCGAAGCACCAATGACCAAGAGGTTTGAGCTCACTACGTAGGTGCCAAAATACGATGGTTCGCTGGAGCCGCAATCCTGGTTGTCGGATTACCTCACGGCAGTAAAATGCCAACGTGGGAACAAGAACAAGGCTATGCAGTACCTTAACCTACATCTTGTAGGCGCTGCGTGCAGCTGGCTCGAAGAAAGACCAAAGGCATGCTACAGATCATGGGACGATCTAACCTTCGACTTCTGCTAGAACTTCCAGGCGACATACAAAAGACCTGCGACCATCAAGGAGTTACGATCTTGCAAGCAGAAAAGTGGCGAGTCTGCTCGCGAATATATCCAGCGATGGACCACACTCAGGAATACAGCAGGAAATATATCAGAAGAAGTTGCAGTCGAAGCATTTGCCAAAGGAGCTCGGCGAACCGCCTTCCGGGAAGAACTAGGAAGGGCCGTGCCCAAAACCATTGGAGAACTGATGGCTATAGCCGACAGATGGGCCAACGGCGAAGACGCGGTGCGCAATGAGAAAGCATCTTCACCAGCACCAGAAGACGATCGCCATGGTCGAAAGAAAAGGAGAAACCATTACGATCACGATGATCGGGAAGAACTGGTGGCAGCTGAATTCAGAAGAAATCGCGACAGCAGATATCGCGGAAATTGCGAGTGGAAGCCAAAGCCAGAGGACAAAACTCCTGAACAAGACCTTGATGGCTAATGCACGCTACATCTATTTACAGATAAACGCACAGGAAAAACTAAGGCAACACACCTTCTCAAGGATTGCCGAAAGTTCCTTGACATACATGAGGCCTTCTCAAAGAAAAATAGAGCAGCAGTCAATCAGGACTACCCGGGAGGACCTTGCCTCCACCAGGAAACCAAAACACGGTGCTAGCCGCGCTACCAGCGCCACCCGCCGCAAACCAGGAAGCCAATGGGTACCCGAACCCAGCAGGACTCCTAGGGATGATACAGAAAGTTTGCCCGTCCCGCATGGACCAGAAAACAAACACTCGACAAGTATTTATGGCCGTCCAGGCCCCACCATCCAAACCCGAGAACCTGAAGATGGCCGACCAGCCAATAATTTTCTCCAAGGAGGAGCATCCCCCCCGAGTCTATCGACCAGGGCATGCCGCACTCGTCATCCAGGCACAGATAGGCAACTACGAACTTGCCCAAGTGTTCATGGACGGAGGCAGCGGGATTAACATGATTTACGCGGACACACTCCGCAGGATGAACAGGAACCTGGACGGACTCGCGGAATCAGAGACATCTTTTCACGGGATAGTACCAGGGAAGGCAGTCCGCCCACTCGGAACAATAAACTTGGAGGTGGGTCTCGGCAATCGAAACAATTACAGACGAGAATTCCTCGACTTCGAAGTAGTCGACTGGCCCTCACAGTACCACGCTATTCTTGGCCGAACAGCATTCGCCAGATTCATGGCAGTATCACACTATGCATACCTGAAGCTCAAGTTACCTGGGGAACATGGCACCATCACCATCGATGGCGATTTCCAAAAATCCAATAAATGTGACATTGAGTTCAACGAGATCGCCAAATCCTTCAGGATGCAGGACGAGCTGGAAGAGATAGCAAAAATCGCGGATCACTCCGTGATGCCTCTCACCAAAAAGAACGCCCCAGAGCTCAAGTTCAGCACAAATAGAGGCACTCGAAAACATCAGGTGCACCCGACCGAGTCTACAAAAACGGCGATGGTGTCCACCACCCTCTCGCCAGCATAGGAAGGCGCGCTCGTCGAACTCCTCCGTGAGTACTGGGAAATTTTTGCCTGGCAGCCTTCAGATATGCCACGGATACCCAGGGAGTTTGCCGAGCACTCACTCGAAGTTTATAAAGACGCCAAGCCTATCAAGCAGACAACCCGACGGTTTTCAGAGCCAAAGCAAAAAGCACTTGGAGAAGAAGTAAACAGATTACTCGCAGCAAAGTTCATCCGCAAGATAAAGATATCCACCTGGTTAGCAAACCCGATGCTAGACCCGAAGAAAAATACTGACATCCTTCGTGTGTGCATCGACTACACGTCGTTGAACAAACACTGTCCCAAGGATAACTTTCCCCTACCACGGATCAACCAGATCGTGGATTCCACAGCAGGCTGCCGGTGCCTCTCCTTCTTGGACGCCTACTCGGGCTATAATCAGATCAGGATGAAAAAGGAGGACGAGGAGAAGACATCGTTTATCACACCCCACGGTGTCTACTGCTACACGACAATGCCCTTCGGGCTAAAGAACGCAGGCGCAACATATCAGTGCTGCATGCAAAAATGCCTCGCCAAGCTCATTGTCAACAATGAACAAGTTTACGTTGACGACATCGTCATCAAGACTCGAGTAGAGGACACGCTCCTCGATGACATCAGAGAAACATTCGACGCACTGAACGCATACCGAATCAAGCTCAACCCGACCAAATGCGTCTTTGGCGTCCCTGCAGGACAACTTCTCGGGTACCTGGTGTCTGCTCGAGGAATTGAAGTCAACCCGGAGAAAATCCAAGCGATCCTAACAATGAAGGAGCCAACCAATCTCCGAGGTGTGCAGCAACTCGCATGACGACTAGCCGCTCTGAGCAGATTCATTGCGAGGCTAGGTGAGCAAGCATTGCCCTTCTACAAGCTAGTGAAGAAAACGGATAAGTTCGAGTGGACAACTGAAGCACAACAAGCATTCGCAGACCTCAAGCAAGCTCTACAGAGTAGGCGTATCCTGGCAACGCCACAAGAACGGGAGCCACTGTACTTATACCTAGCCGCAACAAATCAAGTCATTAGCACAACGATCGTGGTCGAGCGACCGGAGGATGGCAAGGCGTATGGCGTCCAAAGACCAATATATTACATCAGCGAGGTGCTTTCGCCGTGCAAACAGAGATACCCTCACTACTAGAAGCTCGCGTACGGGGTGGTACTCACAGCTCGAAAACTCAAGCACTACTTCCAAGAACATATCGTCACGGTGCTAAACGATGCATCACTCGGTACTATCATGAACAATCCCATGGCATCTGGAAGAATTGCAAAGTGGAGTATCGAGCTTGGCGCCTGGGACATTATATATGCAGGGCGCAAATCTGTGAAATCACAAGTACTCGTGGAATTCCTGAGCGAGTGGACAGAACTGCAAACGCCAGGGCCACCAGAATACACGAGCAACTGGATCATGTACTTCGACGGGTCGAAGAGAAACGAAGGAGCTGGAGCCGGGGTTATCCTGATATCCCCCAGAGAAGACAAGCTGCAGTACGTCCTGCGATTGGATTTCCCACCCGACATCAAACAACGATGCAGAATACGAGGCCCTCCTTCACGGCATGAAAATGGCGATCGCCTGCGGAACCACCCGACTGATGATCTATGGAGATTCAAACCTCATCGTACAACAGACGATGAAATAGTGCGACGCTATTGCAGATAACATGGTCGCCTACCGAGATATGTATAACCTGCTCGAAGGAAGTTTCAAAGGATGCGAACTAAAGCACATCGCGCGATCTAGCAACGAGGAAGCAGATAAACTGGCAAACATGGGGTCTACCAACGCTCCCATACCGCCTGGAATATACTTCGAGCAGATGATCAAGCGCTCAGTCAAAGTCAAAAAACCAGCAGAAGCACCCGCAACATTGGAGACGGAGGTCAGCCCGCAAACCACTATGATCGAGCTCAGCCACAACATGTCAAGACAAGTTTTTCTGGTCGAGCCAGTCTGGACGCAGAAATACCTTGACTACTTGTCAACAAACAGCTCCCAGCAGACGTTCGCGAGGCTCGACAGATAGTACGACACAACAAAACTTTTTGGGTGCTCAACGGAGAGCTATACAAACAGATCATATCAGGAATATTGCAGAGATGCATAGCACCCGAGGATGGCAAAGAACTGCTGCGAGATATACACCAAGGAGATTGTGGACACCACGCCAGCTAAAAGGCAATCGTGGGTAAAGCTTTCCGAGCAGGATTCTACTGGCTCACAGCGGCCATAGACGCAAAGGACCTAGTCGACAAGTATAATGCTTGCCAACGATTCGCGCCCAAGCCACACGCCCCTACCACTGAACTACACATGATCCCAATCGCCTGGCCCTTTGCACAATGGGGGCTAGACATGGTGGGCCACTGCGCAAGTCGACACCCGGAGGATATACGCACTTGCTCGTAGCAGTCGACAAATTCACGAAGTGGATCGAGGCTATGCCAGTCACCTCTACCAGCGCCCAATGCGCCGTGAAATTCCTTGATTCCATTGTGTGCAGGTTTGGCATACCACACAACATCATCACCGACAACGGCAGCAACTTCACAGCGAAGGAAACACATGAATTCTGCAAGGAAAAGGGAATCACCCTCAGCTTCGCCTCAGTGGCTCACCCGCAAACTAGCGGTCAAGTCGAACGATCCAACGGACTGGTCTCAGCTGGCTTGAAGAAGCGGCTACTCGATCGCCTAAACCCAGCAGCAGGGCACTGGGCAGAGGAGTTACCATCAGTACTGTGGAGCCTTCGCACAACGCCAAATCGGTCAACAAACTATACGCCGTTTTTCATGGTCTACGGAGCCGAGGCCGTCCTACCTGAAGACGTCAAATTCAGTGTCCCCCGAGTTGTCGCGTACAGCGAAGAAACCTCGAACAGAGCACTCGCAGAAGACGTGGACGCACTTGATGAAATTTGCGACATTGCACTCGCAAGATCGGCGGTATACCAGCAATCACTGCGCAATTACCACAGTCGTCGCATACGCCACAGATCTTTTGTGGTAGGCGACCTGTTGTTGCGGCTCAATTCAAAGGAATGACACAAACTCAAGCCACCATGGGAAGGACCCTTCATCATACACGAAGTTATTCCAGGCGGCGCGTATCGATTGAAGAACCTGGAGACCGGTGGCATTTACTCCAATCCATGGAACGTTGCGCATCTCCGCAAGTTCTATCATTAGGATTATCCTATTCGCAAACATAAGGCTATACTAGCCATCTTGTAGCTCGAGGAAATACATGGCTTCTCAGCCATATCAATAAAAACACATGGTTCTTCAACCATACATATTCACGTTTTCTCATTTTACATGCTAAAATAACATGTATACACCCCAAACGCACGGGGGCTACGCCTAACTAAGCATTGCACGAAAATTTACAAATACAAGGTACAAAAAAGGTTCACACCTTATAAAACACCTTACAAAATCTCGAGTGAACTGTATAAAAGCAACAGGATATTCACATCCTATAATTACATATGACGATGCGCAGTCGCCTCGGCTAGCATTTGGTCAACCTCTTCAGAAGTCACACGAATGATCTCCTCTAACTGCAGGTTGAACGACTGCGTAATGAGGAGAAAAATCGACTGGAGCATTGGGAAGCCTAGCCACAGAGTTAAAATTGACCTCAGGATTCCACACCCGAACAAAAGCAAGCGCTACTTGAGATCTGCATATCAGCTGCTGACGGACACACTCGCGAACTTCCCCTACCCGACCAAAGATTCTTAGCAGATTGCTCAAACCTTCTGGAACTGCACCCAGTGGATAGAAAGTCCGGCGCACAGATGTTAGAGCTTCACGACAAGAATCAACAATGATCTTCGCCTGGCCTACTCGATACTTCAAAGTAGCCAAGATAAAGCCTCCACTGCGGTCAGACCAGAAGTTGTTCGCATGCGGCTTTGAGCTACCAGCTTCATGAGCAATGTGATTATCCATCCAATGCATTTCACACGGACCGTCAGGCTCAACAACTACAAATAATAGTACAAAGGGTTAAAAGGTGAAAAGAAGGTAAACAACAAAGTGATAGGGGGCTCGCATGCTTACAAAGCATGTCTTTGGCAACAACTGCCAGCTTCTCCATCACGAACTTTTCACGCTCAGCCGCAAGATTTTGTTTTGACTTTGCCACATCAGCCACTCCATGTAAAGCTTTCAGCTTGCGCTCGCCATCTGCGATGCGATCCCGGAGTGAGGCAAAGGTACTAGCATCAGCAACAAGGGGATCCACTCGCGCAGCAGATCCACTCGAAGACTCTACGCTAGGACCCACTACCTGGAAGGAAATGAAGAAAGTTCAGATACACTACAAGACCCCACTACGGGGAACATACCACCTAGTTAAACATGTTCCCGGGGGCTACTCCCATCGGGAGCTCATAACAGTCAATCGTAAATAATCACATTTTAGACATCAAAGAACACTTCGATTAGAAGCAAAATACGGGAATACATCCCAAGGTTCATTACATCGAGAGGGCAAAGCAAAAACAGACTATCCTATGGAACTGCAGAGGTGCTGCCACTCGTGGCAGGATGCCCCTTGCGACTAGCGCGGGCAAGCAATTCAGATAGCTTCTTGGCAAGGGCTTCAGCCGGATCACCAAAAGGACGAAGCGCTACCTTTCTGCCTATGGCGGTATCGTAAGGAAGGCTCAAGTACGCCTTCTCCAAGCCCGCAACTCCGTGCGCCAACGCAAAATGGATAGCAGTCTTAGCTCCGCATTCAGACTGGGCGACTGAATAAGCCTGAAGGAGATCATCCTCCAGGAAAACTTTCAGAAGGCCGCCCAGCGTAGGCGGAACCACGGCATCCACCAGAAGGCGCTCGTGGAATTGCGTCAACACTCGAATGGCTTCGCCAACGAGGGAGCAAATCCCACTCGCGTGTTTTCTGGAGCTGGGTGCAGGAATCCGTCAAGGCATCCAATCGTCGGCTCCCAGGGCTCCAATGCAACGCCAAGAACATCTACAAAAGACACTGTAAATTCTCGAGATAGCAAATTAAAATTGCGTCGCAACAGAAGCCAAGTGCAACTTACCCGCAAATTGCTGATCCAGAGGGCGGATGATGCCAACAAGATCGTTATCATGTTTAGCACCAGCATCTTCCAACTGGTTCAGCGCAACCTGGGCCTCGGCGAGCTTCCCCTCAAAGTCAGCTGAATGCTTGCGAGTGGACTCCAGCTCCTTTCGGGTGGACTCCAACTCGGCCTCATGGGTTTTCACCCGAGTGACAGCTTCAGTTTTCTCGGCCTTCAGGAGATCTACTTGAGCTGCAGAGCAGTGAATTCAGCATAAGAAAACTTATATGATCAAAAGAAACAGCAAAAGAAAAATGGAACGGATTAACCTACCTTGGAGAGCTTGGCCGTCCTCGACGAGTCGATCACGATTTATCCGAAGGGAAGTGCAATCTGCCTCAGCCGAAAGCATGCGGCGACCAATGGCGGAAAGAGAATCAAGAAGAAACTGCAAAAGCACAAAACAAAGTTCAAGTTAAAGGAAAAAACTCTTGAGCCTATTCACGACTGTACACAGTCGAGTATAGCTCGGGGGCTACTCCCATCGGGAGCACTGCTGTGCACCCGATAAAATCAAGGAAAGAGAAAAGCTTAAACTTGAGTCTGTGGCCAATCGCAAGCGATTAACCACGGCCTCGGGGGCTACTCCCATCGGGAGCACTGACGTGCACCCGATAAAAAACAAAAACAAATGAAGCAGAAAATAAAGAAGAGGTGACAAGATTTACCTGGCCCTGGGCGATGCACATAGGGTCCGCCGAGCTACCCGAAACTTCTTTGCTCGCAAAGATCCACCCGCGAAGCCAAGCAACCTATAATCTGGAGCCGCAGCTGCCGGAGCTGGGCTCGGAGACTTCTCGGTGGCCTTGACGACTAGAGTTTCACCCGCAGTTGCTTCTTTTCTCTTCACCGAAGGAATAGAAGAAGCAAACTGCCCAGGGCTGATGGTTTGAAGCCTGTCATGAAAGAAAGAATCAAACAAAGGCATAAAGGAAACAGGAGAAAACTTTCGACTAAAGGATAATACGAAAGAAAGAAATCACTCATCGTCGTTATCATCATCCAGCATATCCGCGTTCCAGGCGGTGGTGACTTTCTACTTGGGGGCTGGAGGAGGAAGCACGTTTAGAGGCGTCACCACGAAAGGCTCTGTCGCCTTGCCAGATCCGCCACCCAAAGAACTATCTTTGGAAGTGGATTCATCGTCTACCTGTCGGCGGCGCTTGCGGTGATGGAGGTCGCTACTCGACTCTTCCACGTCGTCTGAAGAGCCATGGTCGGAGCTCGAGTCGGCTTCAGCAACACTGGTGTCGAGAGCAGCCTCAACATTGCTCGCCAGGAGGTCTGAGGCATCCTCAGCCGAGACTGGCGGGTAGCACGTTGCTACTTCCAAACTCTACAAGAGAAGAAGAAGAAGAAGAAAAGAGAAAACTCAGTCGACAGACTCTCGAAAGACGAAAAGGTTAAAGAAGAGAAGAAAACTTACATCAGCTGGAGGAGGCTTTGGTTCCCACAGACGGCAGTGGTCCCGATGAGGTCTCCTTGATGCTTTTGTTGGTGGTGTTGGCGGAGCGCCAGTCGCCCGTCCTCGCGGCGGGCAGCATAGGGACATCCTCGGTCGCCCTCGATGACAAAGCAGCACCGCCACGCTTCTTGCCTCCCGCCATGAGAGCTCGTAAGTACTTGCAGAGGAGGAGATGCGCGCAAGGAAGAAGAAAGGGAAGCAAATGACCGGGAAGTTTTAACTTTCCGCTAAAGATGGATATTTATACACAAGCCAAGCCAATCTGGGCCGCAGATCAAGCAACGTGGCATCCATCGCGGCTGCCTCGCATGAAGTGGAAATGAAGCGGCGGTGGAAAGTTATTTTATGCCACGATCTTAACAGCGGATCGTGCGCATTTACTGCGCATGGCTCGCGGAAAAACAGGAAACGACGTCTCGTTTCTGGTCAAAAAGCTGACAAGGTGGGCCAGCGTGCCCTGTTTTCACTTCGTCACGTCCCACCGGGAGTAGTCAGAACGAACAAAGCGCACAATGACATCATTGCATAGATCATAGAACCCGAGAATTCCCTCGGGTAGGATCCTAAACACGAAATTTCTTTCGTATGGACACATCAAGACGCGAAAACTCTTTCGCATAAACTCCATAACACGAAATTTCTTTCGTATGGACACATCAAGACGCGAAAATTCTTTCGCATAAACTCCATAACACGAAATTTCTTTCGTATGGACGTATCAAAACGCGAAAACTCTTTCGCATAAAAGCCCTTGACACGAAATTTCTTTCGTATAGGCACAACAAGGCTTCCGGACAAGAAGATTCTCTGTATGGACAGGAAAACACAAATGCAAAAATCCTTATGCGTAAATACAACAAGGAAAAATTCTCTACTCGCAAAATCGCGAGGAAATATTCGCGAGTGAGCAGTCCCTGCCTTTCTAACATACGATGTATACACATCTTTACCCTGGATCGTTCAGCTGACTAGGCACATCCGGATGCCATATCCTCTTGATACGAAGGTAAGACCCAAAAGATCTTTCTTGAGGGCCTGGAATCGCACTCAAGCTGCGTCCTCCAGTAAATTTCCGTGTCAACAACACGAAGAAAAATCCTAGCGGACGCGCCGGGTACCCTCATAAGTTAACCTCCACGGCCCAGTCGCAATGATCACCTCACCAGATTCGAGTCGGAGGTCTCGAATCTACGTAGGCCAGAACTTTTTTTTTTTGCCCTAGATGCAATTAATTGGCCCTGGGCTTTCGGGAGAGCCAAGCAACTGAGCCACATCCTTCTGCGAAAACAGCCAATACACACGCACTTTTATTTTCTCGATACTCGAGTACAAGAAATGCATCCCATACAGGGTACACACCCTCTTCAAACAATTGAAGCCATCAGTCGAAAGGAAATCAAGACGAACTTTGAGCGTCTACCCGACAGATTCTTAGCCGAGTAAACGCTCGGGGGCTACTGACGAAGGGATGGATACTAGACCTATCGGGTGAGCCTACCGGGTCTAAGGCCCGAGACCTAAGCTCCAAGGAAGACGTCGTGGACTGTTCTAGAAGGCCCAATCAAGGCCCACCCGCAAAGCCTTGCGGGTTAAAAAACGAAACCTGTAACCGACTTTAGGTTAGGGTTTGTATCCCTCCCAGGCACGGTTTGAGACCTGGCTACCTATATAAATCCAGGAGAACCACCGGGAGTGGGACCAAGCAATACCGCCCCACCTAAGCCTTGAGATTGAGATCTACTCTCGACTTGAGCACCCTATAGTAACCGATCTATTGAGCTAATACAGATCGACAGAAGCAGGAGTAAGGGTTTTACCTCTACGAGGGCACCTCTACGAGGGCCCTGAACCTGGGTAAATCTTGCCCCCTGTTATCCGACGGTTGTCACCAGCGCCTATTCGTTCTCTTACTCAAAACCCTATCGGTTCATCTGAGGGACTTGTTGAGATGCATATTCGACACACACCATAGCCCGGCGCACCCCCTTGGCCGCGCCACCAGGTGGTGTGGGCCCCCTGGACACCCACCAACATCGCCCTTTCGCCTATTTAAGCTTCTTCTCGGGAAAATCGTAAATACCTGATCCTCCATCCACGAAAAATTTTGTAGCCACCGTCATCGTCAACCCTAGTTTGGGAGGGTTCTGAAGCTCCCCCCGGCACCCTGCCGAGAGGGGAAAACATCACCGGAGGGCTCTACATCACCATGCATGCCCCCGGAGTGATGCGTGAGTAGTTCATCCTTGGACTACGGGTCCATAAAAGTAGCTATATGGTTGTATTCTCCTCTTTTTTCCATCATGTTTAGATCTTGTGAGCTGCCTAACATGATCAAGATCGTGTATTTGTAATGCTACATGTTGTGTTTGCTGGGATCCGATGAATATTGAATGCTATGTCAACTTGATTATGAATCTATCATTTTTATGTTATTTGTGATCTTGCATGCTCTCCGTTACTAGTGGATTCTCTGGCCAAGTTTATTCTTGTAACTCCAAGAGGGAGTATTTATGCTCGATAGTGGGTTCATGCCTCCTTTTCATATGTGCTTGAGTGACAGAAACGTGATGGCTGGGGGATGTGTTGTTTCCATTAGGGAGAAAACAACAATGTTTTGTCTAAGGATAAATTCTATTGTTTACATTACACACTTTACTTAATGCAATAATCTGTTAGTTGCAACTTAATACCCGAAGTCTGCTTGGATTACGTCTGAGGGTGGATTATTAGTCATTGATGGAGTTGGATTACGGTTGATGAATTATGTTCTAATGCCTGCATGAATCTCATAGTAACCATCATGTCTTTCATATGCACTACGGTGCAACCTTTATTTCTGTCAATTGCCCAGCTGTAATTTTTTTACCCAGCATGTTATCTATTTGTTTTGGAGAGACACCACTAGTGAACTGTGGACCCCGGTCCATTCTTTTACATTG
This sequence comes from Alopecurus myosuroides, assembly GCA_028641055.1. Classification (NCBI taxonomy): domain Eukaryota; kingdom Viridiplantae; phylum Streptophyta; class Magnoliopsida; order Poales; family Poaceae; genus Alopecurus; species Alopecurus myosuroides. Next base: position 636,839,698 of record CM054057.1, on the reverse strand, counting down.
ATAATACAACCACTTCAAGCACTGTTCTTTTTATTGCAAACATTGTTATCATTTCATTCATTGCAATCATACATTGTTTCCACATTATACATCTAATACTTTGTGTTAGCAAAACCGGTGAGATTGACAACCTCACTGTTTCGTTGGGGCAAAGTATCTTGGTTGTGTTGTGTGCAGATTCCACGTTGCTGCTGAGCCTGGTAGTGCCCCCTTCCAACATCAGCTGCCATCAACCTCCAGAAGTGATTTTTTCTCCTACTGGTCCGATTAAACCCTTGTTTCTTACTGAGTGAAAACTTGTTGTTGTACTCTTCATACCTCCTCTTGGGGTATCCCAACAAACGTGTTTTTACGCGCCATCACAGCACGGTGGCGCGGCTCCTATGGTGCCGATGTGGATACCTGGTGTCGACGGCTGGGCGTGCCTATGGTGGAGCTGCGCGTCATGGTGGCGATGACTGTCACAGGCAGCGCGGGAGGTTGATGACCCAAAAGTATAGGGGATCGTAACAGTCTTCGAGAGAAGTAAAACCCAAATTTATTGGTTTGACACAAGGGGAGCCAAAGAATATTTATAAGCCTTAACAGATGAGTTGTCAGTTCAGCTGCACCTGAAAGTAGACTTGCTCGCAACAGTTTATGAGTGGTAACGGTTTTATAACAACAGCAGTAGTAAAATAATAGTAGGAGTAAAATAGTAATAGCGGTAGCAATTGTGGGAAACAGAAGGATTAAAGTACTGTAGGCATAGGGAATGGATGAACGGGCGTTGCATGGATAAGATAGTTCATATAATAATCGAAACATGGGCATTGCAGTTAGATAATAATAAAGCATCCAAGTATTAGGCAAACCATAGGCATGTGTTCCAATTTAGTCGTACGTGCTCGCAATGAGAAACTTGCGCGACATCTTTTGTCCTATCAACCCGTTGCAGCGGGGCCTCAAGGGAAACTACTGGTAATTAAGGTGCTCCTTTTAATAAAGCACCGGAGCAAAGCATTAACACTCCAAGAACACATGTGATCCTCACATCGCAGCCGTCCCCTCCGGTTGTCCCAATTATTGTCACTTGGGGCCTCGGGTCGGGACAACGATATGTGTAAACAACTTCCAGATATGATCAAGAAACATAATTATACTCATGAAACAATAACATGTTCAGAGATGAGATTATGGCACTTGGGCCCTAGTGACAAGCATTAAGCATAACAAGTTGCAACAATGATATAAAGCACTAACAACGGATACTAGGCTCTATACCCTAACAATCTAGCATTATTACATGAACTATCTCATCCAATCTCTTCAATCCCTCTCAACCTACAGCAGGGATTACTCACACATGGACGGGGGAATCATGGATGGTTTATGGAGAAGTGGTGTGATACGTCATAAACGTATCCATAATTTCTGATGTTCCATGTTTTTTCATCCCACTAGCAAAAATGCCCGTGCGTTGCAACGGGGGAGAAAATTCATCGTTGCGAAGGAACGAACGAAGGAAACAAAACGGACCAAGGAGAAACCTTAGTTCTTTTATTATTAGGTATAGCTAAATGTGCCCGTGTGTTGTAACGGGAGAAATAAATCTTTACGAGCTCTTGGAAATTTTTCTTAGGTCAACAGGCATCGGCATCACATAGGCATCAACCTGGTACTTCTATTTTAATCCCAAGTATTTCTATTTTCCTAGGCTAGCAATTCGATTAAACCGGTGCCTCTATGTTTATTTACAACCCAATTGTTTCTATTTTCCTAGGCTAGTCATCCATTTAAACAGGTGCCTTTATGTTTATTTACAACCCAATAACGAAACTGGTAGCATACCACGATAGAATAAAAAGATGATAGTTTGTACGTCTAGCTGAAGGAAAAAAGGTTGTACTATCCACCGGGACAAGACAACGACTTAATAAGATCGAACCCTTATTTACTTTAAATAAACCTTCTAGAATTTTGGTATTAATAGATCCTTCTATAGGATTATAGAATAATAAGGTAAGGTTGTTCATAAACAGAGGATCAACGATGAACCGCAATAGGCAAAGCATGAGTTTACTTGTCTATCAGTTTAGCAGCCTGATCTCAAATGAAAAAAAGAATCTTGACTGCAAAAGGTTTACATTATATTTAGTACACTCCATATAAGCCTTGAAGCAACAGAAGCCTGTCTAAGTACAAAGTTAATTTAGGCCTATCCCCGACAGAATATATCCGAATTTTACATGAGCATGCCCCGGTCTATTTATTCATGTACAGTGTATCCGCCACAGGACATGCCTGAATATTGACTAATGAATAACAACATGAAACCATAGTTAATTAAAGAGAGAAGCCAAGGGTAGTGACCTACCTGAATACTTTAACTAAATCAATGTGCTGAACATACATGAACTGTAGTCATCCCTAACGAAGCGAACACATGATTTGATATCCTTACATTATTGGCTCAATCAACCAAGGATGTAGGCGCTAATCAACGAACCTGAAGATGACCTTATTCCATGAGCAACCTCGTGATCCAACAGATGAAGAACAAAGAGAAAAAAGAGGATGACGGCCGGCAATGAACATGCCATGAATCTGTCTTCCTAGTGTTGTGTGATCAATAGGCAAGTAGATCCCCTTTGACGATTTGGAACGGAATTTCGAGATCAGCAATTTCGAGCTGGGTTTCGATATCGATTGAGGCAGTCGTATCCTTTTCATACGGGCATCCATGGCCGCTTGGCAGTACATAGTTTGTGATGGAGCAGGAGTCGTATCCGTTCGGGTTTATTTCTAGGAATTTCCCCGGGTGAATCAGCAATCAGAGGGAGCAGGAGCAGTTATCGTATCAGGTTCAGTCCAGGCTTGGTCCAGGACAGCGCAAATAAAACATACAAAACAGAAAAAGCCCAATCGCCCATCAAGTTTACTCTGATCCGTTTCTTATTAGGTGCCGATTGGTGCGCAGGTTCTTGTTAGGTGTTGTCTATCAGCGTACAGAGCTTTTTTTCACGTTCCTTGTTGGCCTCCGGGCTTCATACGGAGAAGACGTGCGGCTTGTGGCTTGCTCGGGTTGAGGCCGCATTTTTTTATATGGCTGACGACGTATACGATAATAATTGAGAAACAAACCGAAACGTGTGGATATTTGTTTTCACGGTATGTTATGACCTATGGGTGGCAGTGGTGGGTAATTTTTTTCAACTTGGGTGGCAATTTTGATGACTGACCGACCGACCGACGAACCAACCAGGGAAGCCTTAACGCTTTTATTATTAGGTAAAGATATGTTACATGTTTCCTTTACACTTTATGCCATTTTTATCGATTTTATGGGACTAACCTATGGACAAGATGCCATAGAGCCAGTTCCTGTTTTCTGCTATTTTTAGTTTCAGAAAAATTGTTCTGGAAATATTCTCGGAATTGTACGATTCTAAGCCCGGAAGTCTTAGAAATCTGTCGTGCACAAGGAATCCGGAGGGGCCCAGAGGGGGGCCACAGGGGCCCCACACCACAGGGCGGCGCCCCCCCCCCCTCTGGTCGCGCCCAAGGGTGGTTTAGCCCCCTGGCCGCCCACCAACATTGCCCTCCCGTCTATTTATACCTCTCGGGAGGTTAACACTAAATACAGAAGCCTTTTACATGAAAAACACCTTTAACCGCGGTCATCGTCAACCCTAGTTCGGGAGGGTTCTGGAGCTCTCCCGGCACCCTGAAGGGAGGGTGAATCATCACCGGAGGGCTCCACACCACCATGACCGCCTCCGGAATGATGCGTGAGTTGTTCATCCTTGGACTACTGTAACATCCCAAGTATGAAAACTCCCTTTAGAATGTTTGTTTCATGTTTATTAAAGTATTGCATCATGTCATCATATTGTTTTCATTTTTGTTTGCATTTGTTTTTTATTTGTTGCATCTGTTTTTTCCTGTTTTCACAATTCAAATTCAAACTATATTCAAACAATTGTTTCATACTTGCTCTGTTACAACATTTTAAATAAAAATCACAAATAAAAACAACCAATTTGTTTTCATTTTTATTCCATAGTGATCACTTATTAAAATGCTGGTTTTAAATCAATCATTTAAAATTCAAATCAAGCATCAAACAGCAACCAATTTGAATTCATACAAAATATAAAACAAATTTTAATCAATGGTTTATAATTAACATAGGGGTTACCCTATTTTAAGGTTTGTTTTATTAATGATCATTTAATATTAAAATTCACCCAAATTTGGTTTAAACACAAACAGCAAGCAAAATTCAAAATTTCTGAAAACAAAACTTAACAGTTGTTTGCTTTTGACCTAAAAAGGTTACCCTAATTTTTCCAATTTTTTTACTAACCTACAAACCATCTTTTCCTTCCAATTTCTTTTTCAGCAAAAAAAAAGGAGAAATAAAATTTTAAAAACGAATTTTGGCGCCATGAGGTCGTGGGCTGCGCCCAGCCCACTTCCTTCCTTCTCTCGCGCGTGGCCTTTTCTCCCTTTCCCCCCCGCGCGTAACGCTTCGTTTTTTTTCTCCGTCTTCAACCTGTACGGCGATGAATCCGTGAAGCCACGGCGACAATCTGCGCGTTCGACGGCCACCAGCGCCCCCGCACCCCTATAAGATCCCCCTAGGGCAGCGCGCCGTGCCCCGAAACCCTAGGCTCCTGTCCCCCCTCGCTCCGCCGCCAAATTCTCGCTCCCCGCCACTCTCCCCTCGCTCTGAACCTCGCCGGAGACGTTCATCTCTGAACTTCCGATGTCCGCCACCGCCTCCGTTCGCCACTCGCCCACCTAGCTTCAGAAATCGAACCATCCTTTCCCCCGCTACCGTTTGGACACCGGAGGGAGCACGGTGACCCCCTGGATACGCGCCGCCGTCCACGACCACGTCGCCGCCGTCTGCCCCGAGCTCTACAACCCCTCCAATCGCCGGTGAGCCACCGTGGCATCTCTCCCCTCCTGCTCCCTCTCTGTCACGAGCACAAGCATCCGCGCACGCATCCATCACCCCTGCACCACAGCTGCATCCAGATCGAACACGGCCACCGCTCCCCGCCGGCGAGCATCGCTTGTTCTCTGTCAGAGTTTAGGTTCAGTTGCGCGCGCGTGTTAAGTTCAGTTAACTGCTAGATCTGAAGGTTATCCTCTCCGCGTCGCTGTTACTGACAACGAAACGAAGACACCGTAGTGGTTCAGTGCAGTGTGCGCGCAGCGTGAGGTGCAGGGATCGATCCCTCGCGCTGCGAATAAATCCCACCTTTTTCCTCCGTGGCTGACATGCAGGGTCCACCAGTCAGTGACCCTGGTGGCCACGCAAGCACGCGCATGCCACGCTGTCACCCCAGGCCCACGTGCAGTGGCTGTGGCTAGCCCACTGCACGGTAACAAATGTTTTAACACGTTTCTGTTTCAAAAACCAATCCTTTTAAAATTGCAGATTAGTCGCTAAAATGAAAACCTTAATAACTTTTAATCTATAACTCTAAATAATAAAATCTAAACATGTTTGTTGTGCTAAATTAAATTGTCTATCCAACTATGCCATTTGTTTCCTGTTTTGAATTTTCAAAATGCAATTCAAATTTGAATTCAAATAATTCAATTGTAATTTGCTAAATTGCATAACTAAATCATCAAAAATCCAAATCATGCAAATAAAATATGTTTTCAATGCTATTTAAAATAACCTATTCAAATATAAATTTTGTTTCATGGTTTGAATAATTTAAATTGCTTAAATAATTTAAACCTTATTTAAATCATTTAAATTTGGTAAAATCATAACTTGCTCAATTTAAATTATTTTTGAACATGCAAAATATGTTTTCAAACCACCAAAGTATAAACTTTTCAAATGTGAGTTTGAATTTATGTTTTGAATAAATAAAATTCAAATAATATTCAAACTTGTTCTAAATTCATTTAAAACTTGTTTAATATTGTTTAAGTCATAATAAATTCATCCAAATTCCTTTTTCAATATTTGAAACATGTAATCCACCCAAAATTTCATGATCTTTTCAAATATGAATTTTGTTATTTATTTTGCACAAATTACCTTGGTGAAAACAACAAATACATGTGTGTCACCTTTAAGGAACCAAAAATTCCTTAACTTAATAAATAAAATTCTAAATTGCTAAACCTCATTTCCATTTGGTTCTATTGTTGTTATTTTGTTGTTTTCCTCATGCATGCATCATACTAAACCACTGGCACCTATTGATTAGTTGGAAAACAAATAATCTAACCAAAATCCATGGGCTTTTCATATGCAACTCAAAATTGCATATGTGTCCATTTAAATTGTGTTACCATGTCAATTTTTTATTTTGATGCATCTATTAACTTGACATGCATCATCCCATGATTGTGCACTATGCCATGATATTGATTGTTTATTTTCCTGTGTTGTTTGTTTGCTTCTTCTCGGATAGACGACGACGTTGAGACCGACGATCTTTACGACACCCCTTCTGAGGATCTAGCCCAGTACCCGGCTACTGAGTTTGCAGGCAAGTTATCACTCACATGAACCATTGTGTTCCTTTCAACATTGGTTACCGATACTTTCCGTTGTCTATATTTGCTAGCCCTATGTATCGTTGCTTCTGTTACGAACCTATCACATGATACCCTGAACCCTGATATTGCCTCACCTCCACTCCCATCACCCCCTTGGTTGAGCCTGTGTCTTACTAGCATGCTTAGGGTTTGTTTTGCTCGAGTCTGTTATCAGTTACTTCCTGTTATCATATCTGTTTATATTCTGGGGCTCGATGTTAACCAACAACCTGTTAATTTGAGGTAATAATAATTTGCTGATAAGTCACCGGCAGGAGGCCCGGCGTGGTTTTGAGGCCTGCTAGTGTCGAACCTAATAGGAAAAGGGTCTTGTCTACTGATCCATGATGAGCGCACTATCCGCATGTGGGAAGCGTGTATGGGCGCCCCCCTCAATTTGATTCGATTCGCATCTCGTCCAAATCACCACACCTAGTTCGGGCTTTCCATTTGATGCACGCATATGCAGGTACGAACCCGAGGCCAGGGTGGAACTTTTGTAGTCGGCATTTAGGGCGGCGTGGTCTTCCAGTGCTATGAGGGTTCCCTTTTCTTCGTGGGGCTCGATTAGCCGCGCACGCACAGCACGTGGTGCTTTGGGCTTGATGCGAAGAAGAGTTGAGTTGTGTAGAGTGCCTCGCTTGGTGGAAGTGCATTTCCATCCTGGCGGGTTATTCTTACGTGTACGGCCAAATTGGTGCACCCTGCAGGGATAAATCTTCTCGAGAAGCCGTGTTTTTCCGCGGTTATGGTTGACTTGGTGAAAGTACTGGCTAACAAGTACTCAGAACAACTTACACCTAACTAATGATAACTTGACTAGTAATAGGCTTATTGACACAACAATTGGATCCATCATTAATCCAACTGGGTGAGTTATCCTCGGATTGCTTCTTTGGATAAGGGGCGAGATCCAGGATGGGTTTGTTTGGTGGTTAGCTATAGTTGGTTACGATACGCTATCTTATCCCCTTTCTGATAGCCGGAAGTTGTAATTTGTTCTGTAGTTGGTTAGTGCAGCCAGTTGCAGCATCTTTTATATCGCTTTCTTCCGTTGAACCCAAAGCATCTGTGCTTGGTGTTGACGGGCTACACTTTGGTGAACTGTGAGTCTTGCTTGCCAGTACGTTTATGTACTGACCCCTTTGGGGTTGTGGTTTCCGCAGACTACGCTTACGAGGATCCCCGTGACGGCTACTACGTGGAGTTTGACGAGGCTGCTGACGAGTAGGTAGCGGACCCGGGCAGGATCCGAGACATCGTGGATGGGCTCCGTTTTCTTTTCATTCCCGGCTTCTTAAGCCTATTTGGATTTGTCTGTACTCAGACCCTTTGAATGCTTCCGCTGAGTTGTAATGATGATATGTTGGGACATGTGTCCTCTGGATGATTGTATTTGCTATTCTCTGCCCTAGTGAGGGCCAGTTGCAACTTATTTCAATCTTTTGTGTCTTAGAGATATGTTATGTTATCATCTTGTTCACAGCCGTTGACGTACCATGTGTGTATGGTATGAAGTACGTCAATGGTAGTGTCCTGATTTCTACGGGATAGTTTACATCGACGGTGAATAGTAAAAATTGGTTGTCACACATAAGTGTTGGTCTACTCGTAAGAGATGCGGGTGCCGGTAAGCCCCGTAATCCAATCAAAATACTGTTCAGTTCGTACGGTGAGTATCCTCTAGAAGTCCGGGTGCGACAAATGGTATCAGAGCCTGTCTGCCTGTAGGATCCCTTTTACTGGTCGCAGTTGAGTCTAGAAACTATTCTTGTAGCTATATAGGAAAAATGAAACGTGAGAGTAGGAATTCTGCCATTTTTCTTCTTTCCCCACCCACCCACCCTTTTCTGGTAAGGAAGTGCAACGTTGTTTTCCCTTCTCACCTAAACTTTCAAGTTAGGATTTCACGGATCTTGGTTTCTCTAGGATAGTTATATCTACTAGACCATAGGAATGGAGGTGGTTGTGACATGATTTATCATGTTGCCTATTCATGATTGAGAACGGAGGCGTGTAAGCCCCGGAAGCAAATCCTCTATCCCTTAAGCAGTAGATATTGATCCTTTAGAAGCCCGGATGGGTTTTTTTTCCGTAGTACCTCAGGAGTTTTGGTCTCGTGTTTCCCGTTGTTGCTTCGATATCCTGTTCTTCTCGACATCCTTTTCGGCCGTTGAAACCTTGTTGTTGCTTTCCACTTCAGTTCTCTACCGGCGTCTAATCAAAACTTCCCCGGTCATCTGCAGATGGATCTCAGGTTCTTCCCGCAGGTGGTTCGGATGACTCGTTGCGAGAGCACTGCCGGTTATCCGGAGATGCTGAGAGACATGGTCACTTATCTGGGGTTCCGTTGGGCACCAGAGTACCAGGTCTACGAGCAGCAGCGAGAGTTTGACCAGACCTACTACCAGGCTATCGTCTACATTCTGTCAGATGATGGCATGAGCGTTGTCCACCGCTACGAGGCAGTAGGTTCCACAGTGGATATGGCCGTGCAGCAGGCAGCTTACGTGAGTCTCACCGTCCTCCGTGCTGACTACTGGGGGTTTGACGATTCTATCTATCGCCACATCCCCCGTGGTTACATCACTTCAGCGGGAGCTCACTTCACCCTCTACGACAACCTGGATGTCTACGAGCATGATAACACCATGCTGCACACCACCGCTCAGTTTGTGAGGCACAGTGACGCTGTTGCCACCACACTTTCTCAGGAGTTGGCCTCAGTCAGGGAGCAGCTCTACCTTGCTTTGACTCGTCTGGCTACGTACACCACAGACTTTGTTGGAGATGAGCGCTTTGCACGTTTCCATCAGACAGTTGGACGTAGTTTGCCAGATGCTGGAGGTTACGAGCCGATCAAAGGTCCACTCCTCAACCTCGGAGCTGGATACACTGGGATTCCACGCTTTGGAGCATAGGGAGTCGACGCTATGTACTTCACCACACCTAGAGTCACTCTCAGGCCACGTCAGATCTATGTGGATCGTCGTTCTACCTACTTCCGTGGGCCTCCTCCTCACCGTATCTCTCGTCGTACTACTCACCGCCGTCCTGCGTGATGAGCATGGGAGTACCGATGTATCCATTCATAGCTATGTTTAGTTACCCTTTGGCTTTCGAACCATGTATTGGTGTGTTGGGTATTCTGATGTATTTGAACATGTGATGATGTACCTGTTGGTTATTTATTCATGCGTCGGAATAATCTCTCTTTCGGTTACCAAGTCTATCCTTTTCTATTGTTGTGCTAAAATGCATGTCTATCGAGGATGCCGCCAACAAGGAGCAACCCGCCTGAGCCACCTCCGATCACGGAGCTGTTGACTCAGATGACTCAGGTCGTGACTCAGATGGCATAGATCTAGGCTAACCAGCACAACAACCAGAATGCTCCGCGAGTCAGCATCAAGGAGTTCCTCAGTATGGGTCCGAGAGCTTTCGTGGCAACACGTGAGCCTCTAGATGCTGATGACTAGATCCGGGAGATGGCCAGGGCTCTGGACATTGCTCACGTTGCTGAGGAGGATAAAGTCAAGTATGCCACCTACCTACTGAAGGGTCAGGCAGCCACTTGGTGGGAGAACTACCAGACCATGAGAGCTGGATACACAATCACCTGGGGTTGTTTCAAGGATGCCTTCCTGAAGCACCACATCCCAGATGGTCTCATGGAAAGGATGCGTGAAGAGTTCTGCTCTCTTAAGCAGGGCAAGCTGGACGTCATTGGCTACCAGAATGAGTTCAATCGCCTCGCTCGTTATGCTGGTGATGAGGTGTCCACTGAGACCAAGAAGATGGCAAGGTTCCGCCGAGGTTTTAACCCGGAACTGAAGTACGCTCTCACCAACATCAAGTGCAAGGACTTCGAGGAGCTCGTGAACACCGCGCTCAATGAGGAGAATGGGCGCAAGGCGTTCGAAGAGTCCCGCAAGCACTCGCGTGAGGGTGGTTCCTCCTCCAACATTACCACCCCTCCGCAGAAGCGCCGCATCTGGGTGCCAAATGGTGCTGTCACTAGGGCTCCATATGCCCAAGCTTCTCAAGGCTTCGCTTCCCCGCCCACCCAACCCAGCTCAGATGCAGGCTCAGAGGTTCTCAATGGGGCAGCCAAGGCCAGATGCACCTCGTGTCGTCACTTGCTACAAATGCAAGCAGACAGGGCACTATGCTGATAAGTGCACTCAGAGGCAGCTACCTCCACCACCTCCTCGCCCCAACACCAACCAGGCAATGGTGCGTGCTCCTCCGGCTAAATCCTTCAACTCCAACAACAGGCCTGTCGGGAGGACCGCGAGGGTGAATCATATCAAGGCCGACAAATCTGAGGAAGCTGCTGGCGTCGTTCTCGGTACATTCCCCGTAAACTCTAACCCAGCTAAAGTGTTGTTTGATACCGGAGCATCGCATTCTTTCGTGTCAAAGATCTTTGCGACAGCAGTTAAACTACCTTTTGTTGGTTTGGGTTCCCCGCTAGTAGTAAACTCCCCTGGAGCAACTATGCAAACTTCCAAGATCAGTCACGAGAATCAGATCTTAATTGGAGGCCACATATTCCTTGCTTCTCTCATTCTGCTTGGCAATTCTGACATTGATGTCATTCTGGGCATGGATTGGTTGAAGGCCAATAAAGCTACGATTGATTGTGCTAAGAAGTCGATAACTCTGTTCCACCCTTCCGTCCAGATAGTCTATTCTCCAAATGAATCAAGTTCTGTTCAGCTTTACACCCTCGATGCTAAACCTCTACCTCTACTTGAAAATGTTCCGGTGGTTTGTGAATTCCCTGACGTCTTCCCAGAAGAGTTGCCAGGGATGCCTCCGGACAGAGCAGTTGAGTTCGTGATCGAGCTTGAACCAGGTACTGCTCCAATCTCTAAGCATCCATACAAGATAGCTCCTCCTGAACTGAAATTGTTGAAGGAGCAAATCGATATGTACATGGAAAAAGGTTACATTCAACCTAGTTCCTTGGCTTGGGGTTGCCCAACTCTGTTTGTTGCCAAGAAGGATCAAACAAAGAGACTCGTGGTTGACTATCGTCCTCTCAACGAGAAAACCATCAAGAACAAGTATCCAATTCCTCGTATCGATGATCTTTTTGATCAACTTGCTGGAGCCTCAATATTCTCAAAGTTGGACTTGAGGATGGGTTACCATCAAATAAAGATCAGAAAGGAAGATATTCCAAAAACAGCTTTCACCACTCGGTACGGTCTATATGAATACACCGTCATGTCCTTCGGTCTCACCAATGCACCGGCGACATTCTCAAGACTCATGAATTCTGTCTTCCATGAATACCTTGACAAGTTCGTTGTGGTATATCTTGATGATATCCTTGTCTACTCAAAATCCGAGGAAGAGCATGGAGAACATCTTCGTCTCACTCTCATGAAACTTCGCGAGCATCGTCTATATGCCAAGTTCTCCAAGTGTGAGTTCTGGATTCCAGAAGTTGCTTACCTTGGTCATGTCATCTCTGCCAAGGGCATAGCCATTGACCCAGAAAAGGTTAAGGCAATTGTTGATTGGAAACCTCCAAAGACGGTGAAGCAAGTAAGAAGCTTTCTTGGCTTGGCTAGCTATTGTCGTCGTTTCGTCCATAACTTTTCCAAGATTGCCAAACCTCTCACTGATCTCACAAAGAAGGACAAGAAGTTCGTTTGGACTCCACAATGTGATGAAAGTTTCAATCTATTGAAGACTAAACTCACTTCTACCCCAGTTCTGGTTGGCCCAGATACTACCAAACCTTTCCAGATATTCTGTGATGCTTCTCTCCAAGGTCTAGGTGCAGTTCTTATGCAAGAACGTCAAGTTGTGGCTTATGCTTCACGTCAGTTGAATGCACATGAGCAAAACTATCCCACACATGACCTAGAACTTGCAGCAGTTGTGTTTGCCCTCAAGAAATGGAGACAATACTTGTTGGGTAATCGCACTGAAATCTTTTCCGATCATAAGAGTCTGAAATACATCTTCACTCAACCAGATCTAAACCTCAGGCAAAGGAGATGGATTGAAAAGATTAAAGACTTTGATCTCACCATTTCTTACACTCCAGGCAAGGCTAATGTCATGGCCGATGCTCTCAGTCGCAAGTCATATTGCAATAATCTCATGATCATGGAAAGCCAACCTCCACTTCATGAAGAATTCCAGAAGCTGAACCTTGGTCTTGTTCCTCAAGGCTATCTTGCTAGCTTGACAGCCAGTCCAACTCTCGAGGACAAGATTCGTTCTGAACAACTTCGTGATGCTGAAATCAAGAAGATGGTAGAACACATCAAGGAAGGCAAGGAGAAATTCAAGTCTTTCTCGATTGATGATAAAGGAACTGTGTTCTTTGAAGGACGCATTGCAGTTCCTCAAGTTCAAAGCCTCAAAGATGTTATTCTCAAGGAGGCTCATGAAACTCCTCTTTCCATTCACCCTGGAAGTACAAAGATGTACCAGGATCTCAAGACTCTGTATTGGTGGCCTGGCATGAAACGTGAAATTGCTCAATACGTTTCTGAATGCGACGTTTGTCAACGTGTTAAGGCAGTCCATCAGAAAACAGCAGGTCTACTCCAACCTCTGAAAATTCCTGAGTGGAAGTGGGACATGATTGAAATGGACTTCGTTACTGGGTTTCCAAAGTCCAAGAAGGGCAACGATGCAATCTTCGTTGTTATTGATCGTCTCACTAAAGTAGCTCACTTCTTTGCTGTCAAAGAAACAATCTCAGCTAGCCAGTTAGCAGAGCTCTACACAGCAAAGATTGTTCCTCTACATGGTGTTCCATTGGAAATAAGCTCAGACCGTGGAAGCATATTCACTTCTCATTTCTGGAAGAGTTTCCAAGATGCATTGGGCACTAAACTTCTGTTCAGCACAGCTTATCACCCTCAGTCTCAGGGGCAAGTCGAAAGAGTCAATCAGATTCTCGAGGATATGCTCAGAGCATGTGGTATCTCCTTTGGCATGAAATGGGAGGATTGCCTTCCATATGCTGAATTCTCCTACAACAACAGCTACCAGGCAAGCCTAGGCATGGCACCATTTGAAGCACTCTATGGCCGCAGATGCAGGAGTCCAATCAATTAGTCTGGAGCTGGTGAACGTTCACTCTTAGGCCCTGACATTGTTAAGGAAGCCGAGGAGAAAGTTCATATCATTCGTGACAATCTCAAGATTGCTCAGTCTCGTCAGAAAAGCTACTATGACAGCAAGCACAGGGACATGATCTATGCACCTGGTGACAAGGCATATCTCCGTGTAACTCCCCTCAGAGGCACTCATCGTTTTGGTGTGAAAGGAAAGCTTGCACCAAGATACATTGGTCCTTTCAACATTCTCTCAAGACGTGCGGAAAATGCCTATCGTCTCGAACTTCCAGAAAAGCTATCCAAGGTGCACGATGTATTCCATGTGTCACAGCTCAAGAAGTGTTTCAAAGATCCAGAGCGTGCAGTTGATCATGATTCCATTGAACTGCAAGATGATATATCTTATGAGGAGCACCCTGTTCGTATTCTCGATGAGACCGAGCGTAAGACTCGCAACAAGAGCACCAAGTTCTTGAAAGTGCAGTGGTCGCATCATTCCGATAAAGAGGCAACGTGGGAGACCGAAGAGGATCTTCGCAAGAAGTATCCGGACCTTTTCCTTTCTCAGTAGGAATCTCGGGGCGCGATTCCTTCAAGGGGGGCGTTTAGTAACATCCCAAGTATGAAAACTCCCTTTAGAATGTTTGTTTCATGTTTATTAAAGTATTGCATCATGTCATCATATTGTTTTCATTTTTGTTTGCATTTGTTTTTTATTTGTTGCATCTGTTTTTCCCTGTTTCACAATTCAAATTCAAACTATATTCAAACAATTGTTTCATACTTGCTCTGTTATAACATTTTAAATAAAAATCACAAATAAAAACAACCAATTTGTTTTCATTTTTATTCCATAGTGATCACTTATTAAAATGATGGTTTTAAATCAATCATTTAAAATTCAAATCAAGCATCAAACAGCAACCAATTTGAATTCATGCAAAATATAAAACAAATTTTAATCAATGGTTTATAATTAACATAGGGGTTACCCTATTTTAAGGTTTGTTTTATTAATGATCATTTAATATTAAAATTCACCCAAATTTGGTTTAAACACAAACAGCAAGCAAAATTCAAAATTTCTGAAAACAAAACTTAACAGTTGTTTGATTTTGACCTAAAAAGGTTACCCTAATTTTTCCAATTTTTTTACTAACCTACAAACCATCTTTTCCTTCCAATTTCTTTTTCAGCAAAAAAAAAAGGAGAAATAAAATTTTAAAAACGAATTTTGGCGCCAGGAGGTCGTGGGCTGCGCCCAGCCCACTTCCTTCCTTCTCTCCCGCGCGGCCTTTTCTCCTCCCCCCCCCCCCCCCCCCCCGCGCGTAACGCTTCGTTTTTTTTCTCCGTCTTCAACCTGTACGGCGATGAATCCGTGAAGCCACGGCGACAATCTGCGCGTCCGACGGCCACCAGCGCCCCCGCACCCCTATAAGATCCCCCTAGGGCAGCGCGCCGTGCCCCGAAACCCTAGGCTCCTGTCCCCCCCTCGCTCCGCCGCCAAATTCTCGCTCCCCACCACTCTCCCCTCGCTCTGAACCTCGCCGGAGACGTTCATCTCTGAACTTCCGATGTCCGCCGCCGCCTCCGTTCGCCACTCGCCCACCTAGCTTCAGAAATCGAACAATCCTTTCCCCCGCTACCGTTTGGACACCGGAGGGAGCATGGTGACCCCCTGGATACGCGCCGCCGTCCATGACCACGTCGCCGCCGTCTGCCCCGAGCTCTACAACCCCTCCAATCGCCGGTGAGCCACCGTGGCATCTCTCCCCTCCTGTTCCCTCTCTGTCACGAGCACAAGCATCCGCGCACGCATCCATCACCCCTGCACCACAGCTGCATCCAGATCGAACATGGCCACCGCTCCCCGCCGGCGAGCATCGCTTGTTCTCTGTCAGAGTTTAGGTTCAGTTGCGCGCGCGTGTTAAGTTCAGTTAACTGCTATATCTGAAGGTTATCCTCTCCGCGTCGCTGTTACTGACAACGAAACGAAGACACCGCAGTGGTTCAGTGCAGTGTGTGCGCAGCGTGAGGTGCAGGGATCGATCCCTCGCGCTGCGAATAAATCCCACCTTTTTCCTCCGTGGCTGACATGCAGGGTCCACCAGTCAGTGACCCTGGTGGCCACGCAAGCACGCGCATGCCAGGCTGTCCCCCCAGGCCCACGTGCAGTGGCTGTGGCTAGCCCACTGCACGGTAACAAATGTTTTAACACGTTTCTGTTTCAAAAACCAATCCTTTTAAAATTGCAGATTAGTCCCTAAAATGAAAACCTTAATAACTTTTAATCTATAACTCTAAAAATAAAAATCTAAACATGTTTGTTGTGCTAAATTAAATTGTCTATCCAACTATGTCATTTGTTTCCTGTTTTGAATTTTCAAAATGCAATTCAAATTTGAATTCAAATAATTCAATTGTAATTTGCTAAATTGCATAACTAAATCATAAAAAATCCAAATCATGCAAATAAAATATGTTTTCAATGCTATTTCAAATAACCTATTCAAATATAAATTTTTTTTCATGGTTTGAATAATTTAAATTGCTTAAATAATTTAAACCTTATTTAAATCATTTAAATTTGGTAAAAATCATAACTTGCTCAATTTAAATTATTTTTGAACATGCAAAATATGTTTTCAAACCACCAAAGTATAAAATTTTCAAATGTGAGTTTGAATTTATGTTTTGAATAAATAAAATTCAAATAATATTCAAACTTGTTCTAAATTCATTTAAAACTTGTTTAATATTGTTTAAGTCATAATAAATTCATCCAAATTCCTTTTTCAATATTTGAAACATGTAATCCACCCAAAATTTCATGATCTTTTCAAATATGAATTTTGTTATTTATTTTGCACAAATTACCTTGGTGAAAACAACAAATACATGTGTGTCACCTTTAAGGAACCAAAAATTCCTTAACTTAATAAATAAAATTCTAAATTGCTAAACCTAATTTCCATTTGGTTCTATTGTTGTTATTTTGTTGTTTTCCTCATGCATGCATCATACTAAACCACTGGCACCTATTGATTAGTTGGAAAACAAATAATCTAACCAAAATCCATGGGCTTTTCATATGCAACTCAAAATTGCATATGTGTCCATTTAAATTGTGTTACCATGTCAATTAGTTTATTTTGATGCATCTATTAACTTGACATGCATCATCCCATGATTGTGCACTATGCCATGATATTGATTGTTTATTTTCCTGTGTTGTTTGTTTGCTTCTTCTCGGATAGACGACGATGTTGAGACCGACGATCTTTACGACACCCCTTCTGAGGATCTAGCCCAGTACCCGGCTACTGAGTTTGCAGGCAAGTTATCACTCACATCAACCATTGTGTTCCTTTCAACATTGGTTACCGATACTTTCAGTTGTCTATATTTGCTAGCCCTATGTATCGTTGCTTCTGTTACGAACCTATCACATGATACCCTGAACCCTGATATTGCCTCGCCTCCACTCCCATCACCCCCTTGGTTGAGCCTGTGTCTTACTAGCATGCTTAGGGTTTGTTTTGCTCGAGTCTGTTATCAGTTACTTCCTGTTATCATATCTGTTTATATTCTGGGGCTCGATGTTAACCAACAACCTGTTAATTTGAGGTAATAATAATTTGCTGATAAGGCACCGGCAGGAGGCCCGGCGTGGTTTTGAGGCCTGCTAGTGTCGACCCTAATAGGAAAAGGGTCTTGTCTACTGATCCATGAGCGCACTATCCGCATGTGGGAAGCGTGTATGGGCGCCCCCCTCAATTTGATTCGATTCGCATCTCGTCCAAATCACCACACCTAGTTCGGCTTTCCATTTGATGCACGCATATGCAGGTACGAACCCGAGGCCAGGGTGGAACTTTTGTAGTCGGCATTTAGGGCGGCGTGGTCTTCCAGTGCTATGAGGGTCCCCTTTTCTTCGTGGGCTCGATTAGCCGCGCACGCACAGCACGTGGTGCTTTGGGCTTGATGCGAAGAAGAGTTGAGTTGTGTAGAGTGCCTCGCTTGGTGGAAGTGCATTTCCATCCTGGCGGGTTATTCTTACGTGTACGGCCAAACTGGTGCACCCCTGCAGGGATAAATCTTCTCGAGAAGCCGTGTTTTCTGCGGTTATGGTTGACTTGGTGAAAGTACTGGCTAACAAGTACTCAGAACAACTTACACCTAACTAATGATAACTTGACTAGTAATAGGCTTATTGACACAACAATTGGATCCATCATTAATCCAACTGGGTGAGTTATCCTCGGATTGCTTCTTTGGATAAGGGGCGAGATCCAGGATGGGTTTGTTTGGTGGTTAGCTATAGTTGGTTACGATACGCTATCTTATCCCCTTTCTGATAGCCGGAAGTTGTACTTTGTTCTGTAGTTGGTTAGTGCAGCCAGTTGCAGCATCTTTTATATCCCTTTCTTCCGTTGAACCCAAAGCATCTGTGCTTCGTGTTGACGGGCTACACTTTGGTGAACTGTGAGTCTTGCTTGCTAGTACGTTTATGTACTGACCCCTTTGGGGCTGTGGTTTCCGCAGACTACGCTTACGAGGATCCCCGTGACGGCTACTACGTGGAGTTTGACGAGGCTACTGACGAGTAGGTAGCGGACCCGGGCAGGATCCGAGACATCGTGGATGGGCTCCGTTTTCTTTTCATTCCCGGCTTCTTAAGCCTATTTGGATTTGTCTGTACTCAGACCCTTTGAATGCTTCCGCTGAGTTGTAATGATGATATGTTGGGACATGTGTCCTCTGGATGATTGTATTTGCTATTCTGTGCCCTAGTGAGGGCCAGTTGCAACTTATTTCAATCTTTTGTGTCTTAGAGATATGTTATGTTATCATCTTGTTCACAGCCGTTGACGTACCATGTGTGTATGGTATGAAGTACGTCAATGGTAGTGTCCTGATTTCTACGGGATAGTTTACATCGACGGTGAATAGTAAAGATTGGTTGTCACACATAAGTGTTGGCCTACTCGTAAGAGATGCGGGTGCCGGTAAGCCCCGTAATCCAATCAAAATACTGTTCAGTTCGTACGGTGAGTATCCTCTAGAAGTCCGGGTGCGACAACTACGGGTCCATAGCAGTAGTTAGATGGTTGTTCTCTCCTCTTATGCCTCATGTTTAGATCTTCTGAGCTGCCCTACATGATCGATATCATCTTATTGTAATGCTACATGTTGTGTTTGCTGGGATCCGATCAATATTGAATGCTATGTCCAATGGTTATCAATCTATGATGTTTTATTCATGTGTATATTATTTATGATCTTGCATGTCTCCGTTATTAGTAGAGGCTCTGGCCAAGTAGATGCTAGTAACTTCAAGAGGGAGTATTTATGCTCGATAGTGGGTTCATGCCTCCCTTTTACGCATGCTCGAATGACAGAAACGTAACGGGTGGGGGATGTGTTGTTGCCAATAGGGAGAAAACAACGATGTTTACATTACACACTTTGCTTAATGAAATTATCTGTTGCTTGCAACTTAATGCCCAAGGTTTGCTCGGATGACATTCTGAGGGTGGATTATTAGTCATAGATGCAGTTGGATAACGGTCTATGTATTTTGTTGTAATGCCCGCATGAATCACATAGTAATCATCACGTCATTCATATGCACTACGGTGCAGCCTTTATATCTATAAATTACCCAACTGCAATTTGTTTACCCAACATGATATCTATCTGTTTTGGAGAGAGATCACTAGTGAACTGTGGACCCCGGCCATTTTCCTTACACTGATAATACAACCACTGCCATCACTATTTTCATACTGTTACTATTGTTTTCCTACCATTTTCCACACCATACATTTAAGCTTTTTATTTTCAGCAAAACCGATGAGATTGACAACCTCACTGCTTCGTTGGGGCAAAGTGATTTGATTGTGTTATGTAGGTTCCATGTTGCTTCTGAACCGGTAGTGCGACCTGCCAACATTAGCTGCATCAACCTTTGGAAGTGATTTATTTCTCCTACTGGTCGATTCAACCGTGGTTTCTTTCTGAGGGAAAACTTGCTCGTGTGCTCTTCATACCTTCCTCTTGGGGTTTCCCAACCAGTGCAGCTATTTTCTGGCGCCGTTGCTAGGGAGAAAGAGGATTTCTGCAAGGGGAGTCTCTCACTTCCAATCTCTTTACTTTGTTATTGGTTTTCTTAGTTTATTTTATTTTGTCCTCTTTGCTTCTCTATATCGAAAACATAAAAAAATAGTTCTTATTATAATAGTTATTACTTTTTTTTATCGTTCATCATGTTGATAGAAGAGCTGGCAGCGGAGTGCCTAGCCCCAAATTAATATAAAAAAATTATTTTCACTATTTTGCCCCGGATTTCTCATTCAAAGCATAATCGTGCAAACAAAAGAGAAAGAGGGATGACCTTCTACTCAGTTGCGTCCTTCAATGGGAGCCGCTCTTGTGAAGTCTAGTTGGCTTGTGACGTACTGTATTTTCTGTTTACCATTCGTTGACATAGGCATACACCTCTCTAAAAATAGACACTCCTCCATGGTATGTGATTGTTGGCAGACACCCGAGGATTCGGTTACCCATGGTCTGTGTAAGAAAGGTTGGGAGCAGTGTAAAACATTTTATACCTCTGTTTAATAAAATAAAAGCTCTAGCACATGAGTGATCCATGCTTCCCTCTGTGAAGGGCCTTTCTTTTACTTTTATGTTGAGTCTCCTTCTTCTAAATTTATGCAAAGTTGAGAGAGCATAGTTGCCATTCTAAGTTTAATGTGCATTTATCCCACAAACATTGTTAATTGATTCATGATGTGTTATTACTTGCTCTCAAATTATTTATTCTAGTCTTCCTCTTAAAATTTGAAGGTGTCCTGTAATTTATGTTTTGCCCCACTCTTAAGGACAAGCGAAATATCACTTTGCTATGTTATCTCTATGCCTGAAACAAACGTATAACTTTCGAGTGCATTATTATTCATGATCTTTTATTTGTGTTACCTCTCATGATGCAAAGTGATTGCTAGGTTTTATTGCTAGAATTATATCTATCTTGTTTGTTTTGAAGTACAATGATCTCAGCTTACATATGCATTACAATATTGATGATCAAGTTTATGTTGGTAGCATGTCACCTAAGAAATTTTGTGTTTTTATCGTTTACCTACTCGAGGACGAGTAGGAACTAAGCTTGGGGATGTTGATACATCATAAATGTATTCTTAATTTCTGATGTTCAATGTTGTTTTCATGTTATTTGCTATACACTTTATGTCATTTTATCTATTTCCCAGGACTAACCTATTGACAGAATGCCAGAGAGCCAGCTCCCTGTTTTCTGTTGTTTTTAGTTTCAGAAAATTTGTTCTGGAAATATTCTCGGAATTGGAAAATTATAAGCTCGGAAGTCTTTGAATTCCCGAAGGTTCCATGGAGTCCCGAAGAGGCCCGGAGAGGGGCCACACAATAGGGAGGCGCCCTCTGGCCGCGCCAGGGGGTGGTGTGGGCCCTTGGGTGTCCACCATCATCGCCCTTTCGCCTATTTATTCCCCCTGATACGTTAACCCTAAAAAGAGACCACTTTTCCATGAAAATCATCCGAGGCCGCCGTCATCATCAACCCGAGACCGACAGGGTTTTGGAGTTCTCCCGGGCACCCTGCCAGGGGGGAATCATCACCTAAGGGATCTACACCATCATGCCCACCTCCGGAGTGATCCGTGAGTAGTTCATCCCTAGACTACGGGTCCATAGCAGTAGCTAGATGGTTATCTTCTCCACTTTATGCCTCATGTTTAGATCTCGTGAGATGCCTTACATGATTGAGATCATCTTATTGTAATGTTACATGTTGTGTTTGCTGGGATCCGATGAATGTTGAATGCTATGTCTCTTGATTATCAATCTATCATGTTATATTCATGTATATGTTATTTATGATCTTGCATGCTCCGTGTTGTTTGTAGATGCTCTGGCCAAGTAGATGCTAGTGACTCCAATAGGGAGTATTTATGCTCAATAGTGGGTTCATGCCTCCTTTGCATCTGTGCTCGAGTGACAGATGGAGGATGTGTTGTTGCCATTAGGGAGAAAACAACAATGTTTACTTTGTTTACTTTACACACTTTGCTTACTATGATTATCTGTTGCTTGCAACTTAATACCTCACGTTTGATCGGATGATATTCGGAGGGTGGATTATTAGTCATAGATGCAGTTGGATGACGGTCTATGTATTTTGTTATAATGCCCACATGAATCACATAGTAATCATCATGTCATGCATATGCACTATGGTGCAACCTTCATTTTTATCAATTGCCCAGTTGTAACTTGTTCACCACACATGTTATGTATCTTCTATGGAGTGACACCACTAGTGAACTGTGGACCCCGATCCATTTTCTCATACTGATAATACAACGACTGCAATTACTGTTTCTATTGTTTTCACATCGCTACTACAGTTTTCATATTGTTTTACTACTGTTTTCCACACCATACATTTAACCTCTTTGTTATCAGTAAAACCGGTGAGATTGACAACCTCACTGCCTCGTTGGGGAAAAGGGCAAATGATTGTGTTGTGTAGGTTCCACGTTGCTGCTGAACCGGTAGTGCGCCCTACCATCTCAACTGCATCAACCTTCTGAAGTTACTCCTTCCTCCTAATGGTCGATTCAACCTTGGTTTATTTTCTGAGGGAAAACTTGTTGCTGCACTCTTCACACCTTCTTCTTGGGGTTTCCCAACGAGTACAAGACATGCACCATCAGACAGATTCTTCCTTTTTACTTGCATTCTCTCTTTTACTATGTCGAGCGGATTTCTTTTCTTCATGAGACAATAGTGGTTGTAGATAATGTTTAAGAGTATTAATAAAGCTTGTGTCCATGCTGAACATGTGAATTTTTAATTGTGCACTAGCCCTCTAATGCGAATTACATCGAGTGTGGTGTGAAGGAAGTTTTCAAGGGTCAAGAGAAGAGGGTGATATAATGTTATCAAGAAGAGTGCAAAGCCAAAGCTTGGGGATGCCGCCGTGGTTCATCCTATCAAATTCTAAGGAGACTCAAGTGTCTAAGCTTAGGGATGCCCAAGGCATCCCCTTCTTCATCAGAAATTTATCAGGTCAGTTCTATTGAGTCATCAGCAATTTATCTGGTCATTTCTAGTGAAACTATATTTTTATTCGGTCACATCATATGCATTTTACTTGGAGCGTCTCTTTTGTTTTTTATTTTGTTTTCTTTGCTCCAATAAATATATGTGTAACCCATCATTCTTTGTGTGGGAGAGATACATGCTCCGCTTTTTCATATGAATATTCGTTATGCTCGTATTCTTAGTTTTTCTTCTAGCTGCTGCAATCCTTTTAGCTCATGTTTTTCATGCAGCTCTTATTCGAAGCTGTTAGTTCTAGTAGAGTAGTATTAGTACTATCTTGTTTCATTGCTATATTATTTGGAGAGTTTGTGTTAAAATATATATTTAATGGTGCTTGATGGAAATAGAAAATGCTACATGTGGTAGATGGTATAACGGGAAAAGCTTGCATATTCTAGTAGATCACTAAATTGTTTCACTTAATTATTTGATGTTGTTTTTAGATATTCATATGTTTAATGGTAAACTTGCTGGTTTAGTAGAGTAAAAAGCAATTAATGGTTGGTCTAAAAGCTTGAAACTATGCCACACTCAAATAACCAGTTGATAGGATAATGGTATATGACTTCATTTGCTGATAGCAATCGTAATGGATTTTTGTTACGCGCTACGGTCGGGGTAGCTAACAGTGACTTCTCACTGACCCTCTTGGAGTGATTTTCATTATGCCTTGTAAGATCATGATTTTAGTTGTAATCTTTTAAGTTTTCAGTTCTATGTTACTCTACAAGCATCTTTATCGTTCATGATGGAATCAAACTCTTCTGATAACTTCATTAAGGTAAAGATTTCAACTTCGTTATGCTCACTTCAACCATTGAAGTGTGCATACCTTTCTAGCAACCTTTTGAATTTTACAGACCTTTCATACTGTGTCAAGTACACATCTTTGATCAAACTTCCTCGAGAGGAGAGTTGGTTTTGTTATTCAACTACCATATCATAATATGTAACTTTTGCTAGAACTATCCGCAAAGACTAAAACATCACTACAGAAGATCAAAAATCTTGTAGTAGTCAACTCTTTGAACTTCGTCGAAAACAACTTTTCGATAAGTACAACTTTCAAAGGATGTAAAAATCCATGTCTTTGTCGCTATATAGACCATTTTGCTATCGTTAGGCATCAAGCCTATCGAAAAGACTACCAATTCACATACTTGATATTCATACAAGGATACTATGGCGGATATAATGACTCATAGTCAATTTTACGAAGTGAGGGCCCATCATTTGCTTCCTTTATAAGGTCCAAGTCCTTTTGTTGTCAAAACAACACTTTACTCTTAAACCATAAGTTGGTCTAAGTACAAAGTTTTAGGACTTTTGTGGTTCAGTACGCAAACTCATCCGAAGTATCTACAACACATATAGTGTCTTCTACTTTGTCAAAATAGCAAACCCCAAAACAACTTCCAGTGTTGCGCTACTCTTGACATGATAACGAAGATTCTCTAATCTCGTTGAGTTTGTACTGTGCTCCCACTCACTTGTTTCGCAAGAACTACTTTCTCGAGAAATCAACCCTTTCTGACAAACAACATTTGTCTTTTGGTTCGGTGATAGGAGAAATACCCAATGTTTAATTTGGGATAACCTTATAAACATATATTTATCCTATTTTTGGTTTTAAACATTTTACACATGCTATGCATACCAAAACTTAAGAAAATGACAATTCGGGTCACTACCCAAACCATATCTTATATGTTGTCAATTTCAACGGATGATGATGGTGCTCTTTTCAGTGGAAAAACGGTTGTCACTAATGTATAAACTAAAAAATTATAATGGCATTTTTATTTATCTTACCATGTCAAACAAGGTTTGATTTTGTCTTTTGAATACTCCAAACTAATGTGGGGTATTCGAGAAGTATAAGTCGTAGAACAATTTTGCAACTCCTCAGATGTTTTGATAAACTTGTAACTCAAACTTTATCCTTTATGATCCAATCATAAATACTTGATTATCTTGTTACAATGATTTTTACTCCATATTAACAACCTTTTGAACCAATTCAAAATATCAAACTACGTTCTCTTTAAATAGATATACTCACATATCTACTCAAATCATCGACAGAATTTTATGAAGGAAAAATTAATCCACCATACATGACTACACATAATGGACTATATACATCAATATGTATAATCTCCGTTAAATTAGTCGTCCATTCTAGTTTGGCCTATGAACGAAATTCTAGTCATCTTTTGGAAGAGGTCTCACAAGCGTCAATTTATTCAAAACAAAATGACTCCGGAAGTCCATCAATATGGAGTTCATTCATGTTTTCCTTTCCGATATGAACTAAAATGGTGGTGTCACAATTTAAGTGAAACTCTTTTACGTCTTGCAACGTTTAGCATTTAGTTTTATAGATGTTTACTTTACCAACATGATTTATATTAACAAATCCATCAATTATGGAATATGGTCATAGTTTGAACAATATCATTTGTTCTCACAAAAGACCAGAACAAAATAACAACTTATTAAGTTCTTAAAATAAATCTTGAATATTTGGTTTGATATGACAATGAACACAATAACACTTTATTTCTGTTCTTGTCATAATCGATTCCACATCTATTACTAGTTTCTTTTAGGCCCTTGTATTTCTTGCATTGCGTTGCTTTGTATGACAACTCATACCAACCAATGTGGTATCAAAATACCCAAAAAATACTTTGTTAACTATTAATACATCTATAACTTGTATATCAAGCATATACTCCTGAGCTGGACTTTTCCAGTTATCTTCTTTTTCCGCCATATATCTTTTTGTAATTCTATTTTCAATATTCCCTTTTCTTTATAGAAGAATCATTCAACATCAAACAATGCTAGTCGTACTAGCACATTTTCCTTGGCGTGTTAGTAATATACTATCACCCATTGAGTCATACTTTGAGTTTGATTGTTCTACTAATATCACCATATTAATAGTATTCTTCTAGATTCCACTCTTAGCAATCTCCAAGTAAGCTAAAAAAACTTTCCCTATACTTTTAATCCATCCCATCATAAAAAATTTATGATTAAGCTACTATAGCTCGAAAGAAGGGATTTAGAGGATAATTTTTAGCGCCCAACTTCTTGGAATATTCAAACGCCTAGCGTCTTCAATCATTGCATATATTCAAATAATATAAGCATACATTGTCACGCTAAATTATACTCAGTCATGTTGCTACAAATAAGTTTCTAGATATCAATATATCTTTCACTTGATTGTTTCTGAAAACAACTCTTTTCAGTTCCAAAATCACCTTGATCAACAAAACATTCTTTTGAAGATAAAGTAATATGGAAGCAACCATGACTATGGATTCTAAGTAGGAATTGGTTGCTCTTTAGATAAATCAATCATTAACCATATGGAGCTAGGTAGGAAATACCAAAAATCTACAATAGGACTCAATTTTAAATTTCACTAATACGATACCGGTCTTAAATGATTTTTACCAGATCATAACAGTTATATCTCAATTAACTCTCTAAGTGTAAGGTAGTTATGTGGTTGCCAATGAATACTACAATTTGTGCAAATTCACTTTGATTGGTTGTTCATGATAAATAAGTTCAACTTAATTCAAAATTATGCCATGAACTCCCACTCAAAAACAACATCTCTCTTAGTCGTCTTTAGTGATTACACGAACCAAATTCACTACACCAAAACCGATCATCACGTGAGATGATGTAGCTTCAAAGGCGAACATCGACATGTTCATCATATCATCAATATGACTCATGCTTTACCTTTCGGTTACGTGTTCCGAGGCCATGTCTGTACATGCTAGGATCGCCAAGTAGAACCGTAGTATTGCATGTGTTTCAAGGCCATGTCTGTACATGCTAGGCTTGAAAACACCCGTTGTATGCGAACGTTGAGTCTGTCACACCCGATCATCACGTGGTGTCTCGAAACGACGAACTTTCTTAACGGTGCATACTTAAGGAAGAACACATTATTATCTTGATATTAAGTGAAAGGGATCATCTTAAAATGCTACCGTTGCTATCTAAACAAAATAAGATGCATAAAAGGATTAACATCACATGTAAGGATAATGTGATATGATATGGTCCTTCTTGCACTTGATCTCCATCATGTGCATGATGGTATGATCTCCATCTTTCCACCGGCGTGGTACCAAGTACCTTGGCACCCCAATCTTGATTGTCCATCAATAATAAGAGAATCACATGGATACCTTCCGGTATATCAAAAATTTACAAAAGAGATCATCTCATAATCAAATTTGAAAAATTGACCATATCACATCACATGCCCAGCAAAAACTAGTTAGACGCTTCTAATTTATTTTTGCATATTTTACGTGGCTTAGGGCTTTCGAGGATAGAACCGTTCATGCCTACGAACATCAACCACAATGTTGATAAACACATTTTTAACAACCCTTCATAGATTAGATCTTAACTATAGTAGGAGAAACAGACACCCGCAAGCCACTTATGCAATACAAGTTGCATGTCAGTTGTGGAACAAGTCTCATGTACGTGGACATGTAAGGTTAGTCCGGGCCGCTTCATCCCACTATGCCACTAAGATCATAAAATAATCAAGGAGGTAATAACATGATCATCAACGCCCACATACACCTATGTATTCTACCCGCACAAAACATCTACGCATAGATCCGGCTCTGATACCACTGAAGGGGTCGTTGCGTAGAAACCAAAAAATTTCCAACGCGAGAGACGCCCAAAAGGCCAAGATCTAATCTAGGAGACGAAGTGCAACGGGCAAAGAGAGGGTTAAGGAGATCACATACCCTCGAAGACACAAAGCGTTACGAGATCAAATCTCGTTTTTGTGTAGTCGTACTCACACCGATCCCGGTAGCGAGAAGATGTGCACCGCAATCCGGAGGTGCCTCCGTGATCGGTCACATGTACGGTTGATGACGACCTCCATTCCCTCGATCCAGCGGGGCACGGAAGTAGAGGATCCCTTGGAACTCCAGCAACACGACGGCATGGTGGTGGTGAAGAATCCCACGGTCAGGGCTTCACCAAGCCAGAGACCATGGAATGGAGCAGCGGGTGGAGGGAAAAAGAAGTGGGCAAGTGTGTGGATGAAGAGGAGCCCTCACCCTCCTTTTATAGGGGAGGGGGAGGAAGCCCAAGAGGAAGGGTGCGGCCAGACATGGGGTGCCCCCACCTCTTCCCTCTTCATGTGAGTGGAAGCCCCACTCACACCCACTCATACTCCCTTAATTTTCCACTTAGAAAATCCAAAGGTTTTCTTTTAATAAATAAATAAAACATTTTTATTTCTTTATTTATATTTGTTAATTCTATTAACAAACATTTGCATATAGCACCTCGAATCATTTGTTAATTCTATTAACAACCATTCGACGAAAAACCCCTTGAACTATTTCAATTTTCCCCGAAACAATTTCGGTGCTGCCCAAAATATTCTTCGATATTCCGTATCCTCTCAAATGCGTCATCGAACCTTAAGTGTGTCACCCTATGGTTCGTGAATAAGATAGACATGATCGAGATTCCTCTCCGATCAATAATCAACAGCGGGATCTGGAAATCCGTGATGACTCCTATTTATTCAACGATGACTCTCGTGATCGTGTGAACCAACAACGCCGTGAACTATTCCCTTTGTCTCGCGATATTTTACTTGTCCGAGATTCGATCATTGGTATAAACCATACCTTGTTCAATCTCGTTACCGACAAGTACTCTTTTCTCGTTCCCATGATATAACATCCTTGTGATCATATCACGTGCTTGCAAGCGGTGTTGATGTGATATCACCGAGAGGGCCCAGAGTATATCTCTCCGTCATTTTGGATGGACAAATACCACTCTTGATCCATGAGTCTCAACTAATACTTTCCGAATACCTAACGGCACCTTTATAGTCACCATTTTATGGTGTGATGTTTGATGACATCAAAGCACCCTTCCGGTATCAGTGATTGACATGATCTCATGGTCTAAGGAATAAGTTACTTCGTACGCAAGATATACCAATATAAACTCAATGACTTGATCGTATTATTATTATCTTGATATTGGATATGTGTTCATCACATCATTCTTCTAATGACATGACCTCGTTATTAACAACATCCAATGTTCATGATCAGGAAACCTTGACCATCTATTAATCAACGAGCTAGTTAAAAGAGAGGCTTTACTAGGAACCATTGTTTGTTTATTAAACACACATGTATCAACGTTTCCGGTTATACAATTCTAGCATGAGAAATAAACATTTATCATAAACAAGGAATAAGATAATAACCACTTTATTATAGTCTCTCGGGCATATTCCCTTCAGGGTGTATCGTAGTACTTTCGTTAAATAAGAGTGTCAAACCCAACGAGGAGCAGAAGGTGTTGACAAGAAGGTTGGATAGAGGATTCACTGTAAACACTAGCAAAAATGTTTTCTGGGTTTTTTGATATAGCGGATAAATTAAGTGCGAGTAAATAAAAGACAGTAATAATAATTGCAGCAAGTGGCCCAATCCTTTTTAGAGCAAATGACATGCCGGTTGGTTTACTTATGATGACCAAACGTTCTCGAGGACACATGGGAACTTCATCAAGTGTTTTTGCTTCATACAGTTGATCAATATTTATTGTTTTGCTAAGTGTTGTGTGGGTTAATCTATGCTAATGCACCACCCAACTAGGACTAATACATACTTGTGATTATACCCCTTGCAAGCATCTGCAACTACAAGGAAGTAATTAAGATAAATCTAACCACAGCCTTAAACTCTGGGATCCTACACTCCCTCGTGCATCGGTTTTCTAACAGAGGTTTAGGTTTCTGGCACTCCGAAACCCCACAATCAGTAGCCAAATACACAATGCATCCCTCTAGGCCCATAAAGTAGAAGTGTCATGTAGTCAACGTTCACATGACACCACTAGAAGAATAGCACCACAACTTAAATATCAAACCATTAGATATTACTTCAACATAATTCCACTACTAACATCTTGACGTCTCGTATGTCCTCAAGAACTAAACGAACTACTCAAAAAGCTTCATATGGATCATGATGAGAGGTGATATAATGATGAATAACAATCTGGTCATAAAGTGCAAACACCGATAAATCTCGTAAGCATCAAATACAAAAAAGCAATCCACACCAGGAGAGAGATCTAGTGAAGAACAACGATATAGAACCCTAATTGTTACAGCGGGACGGAGGTGGATGGTGATGATGATATTGTTGGCGGTGATGATGATCTTGATGATGCCCGGAGCGATGACGGTGATGATGGCGATGATTTTCCCTCTCATGGGAGTAATTTCCCCGGCAAATTTCTCCCTACCGGAGAGATTTTGTCTCTCTGTTGTTTTCCGCACCCAAGGAGGCGGCGGAATATTTCCTCAATGGTTCTGCAGGTCTTAGGGTTCCCTAGGGATGAAGTATGCCAAAGGGCTCTGCCAGAGGTGGGCCAGGGTGGCCACACCACCTGGCGGCGCGACCAAGGGGAGGGGGTGCCACCACATGGTGTGGGCCCTGTGTAGCCCCCTCTGGCTCCCCTCCTGGATGGCTTTGTCTTCTGGTGAAATAAGAACTTCCCGATGCCCCCATTCTTCTTCTTCTCGTCTTCAGAGATATGGTATCTCGACGACGCTTTTTCCTGCTGATTTCTGGTCCCGGTGAATTATTTTCCAGTAATTGTAAAACATGCAAAATAGATGAAATAACATAAGTAGTGCATCATAATATGAAAAATATCGATGAATAACAATAAATTACGATATAAAATAGTGATGCAAAATGGACGTATCAGCTGTCTGGCGGCAGGATCGATCTCTGGGAGCTGTGCGGCGCACCAAGGGTGGCGGCAAGCGACAACGGTGGCATGGCGTGCTCTAGGGTGGGCCCGGTCTAGGACAGGAGGGTCCGATCTGGGCCTGACACGCTCCTGGCCGCTGAAGGGAGGCGGACACACTCCTGGCCGCTTTGTGCTTTTCCCTGCGCGCCCATGATGGCGATGTTGTTGCGGGATCCCGGTGGTTCTCCATCAAACCTGCTGATAGGGGTGATCGGCAAAGAGGGCGTCGGTAGGGCGATGATAGGTTGGTATATGGACGGTGGCGAGGGCATTGGCGCTGCAGTGCGGCAGCGGGGCGGGTCGGGCCTGATCTGGGCCGGATTTGCATGATCTGGCTGATCTGAGCCTGACAAGCCTTGCTGCTGCGTCCGGTCGGCGACCGCATTTGGCGGTGGAAATCGGCGGATCGTCTCCTGTTGGTTGACGATATCGTCCATGCGGGCCTGGATCGTTTTCCTTCCTACATCACCCGATTCGTTGATCTCACGGTGTTGTCGCACCCTCCTCTCGGGTTGAGGTCGTGGAAGCCGGGGCGGCGGCCCTGGAAGGTGGACTGCGCGGGTGGCTCTGCGCCGAGCGATGTGGCGGTGGTGATGAGCTCTCTCCTTGGCCATGTGATGGCGAGGAACGGGCGGCGGGGTTCCTGGCGTTGGACGTGGAAAATCCCAGATCATGTTGTGGAGGTCATTCTCGGGGTTGGTGGGCGGTTTGACTCCTCGGGCGTAGTGCGCAGGTTTTTCCGAGTGAAAGCTACGCGCTCCGGCGCCAATAACGGCGATGTTTGTGGGTATCATTACCCTCTTGGGGGCGCTGTTGTGGCTACTTTTGCCGCGTTAGCGCTCCGGGTGAAAACCCTTGACCGTTTCGGTCTCGACGATGCGACATGCTACGTCGTTACCCTCTTGGGGGCGTCATCGTGGAGCCTTAGGCTTTGGGCTCATTTCAGTGACCTTGGCGGCAAGTTTGGTTCTCCTTGTTCTTATTTTCTATCTTTGGTATGCTTTGTAAGAGGTTCACCCTCATCACTCTGTATCGGTTTAGCCGAGGAATTTATTTATAAAGCGGAACGAAAACGTTTTTCGAGGAAAGGAAGGTATCATTTGGGGTGATTTCGATGTGAGAATTAATATCAAGAGGACTACGGAATGTGATACCCCGAAATCTTAAGGAAAATGCTTGTTGTAGGGGCCCTATCGCGCGCTCACGTAGGTCCCTTCGCGAGCCGTTCGATCGAACTTCATCTGACGGTTCCCGACGCGTTGTTGCGACGTTAAGCCGCGTCGCTCACTTTTTGTTTCGACCCAACGCTGCGCACCCCGACACATTCATTGCCACCTCGTCTGTCTCCCCGCGGCATCCGCGGAGGCGTGCCTGGCGACGCGGAGGCGACGCAAAGGCGACGGCGATTCACTCCGACCGCGCGGGTTGCGGCGTGTGGAGTTCGTTCCTCGCCGTCGAGGGTGCGCTCGCAGAACAGGTCACCCTCTGCTCTTGCTTCTCCTCTCTCCCGCGCGTGCCTGTCCGCTCCTCTAGCTCAACGGCCCAAAATAGGTAGCCATATCTATTCATTTCCGGCGATTCGCTCCGACCGCGAGGGTCGCGGCGTGTGGAGTTCGTTCCTCGCCGTCGAGGGTGCTCTCGCAGAACAGATCACCCTCTGCTGCTGCTTCTCCTCTCTCCCACGCGTTCTTGTCCGCTCCTCTAGCTCAATGGCCCAGAGTAGGTAGCCAGATCTATTCATTTCCGGCGATCGTGTAGATTAAAGAGGCGAACCCGCATGGTTTGTAGTGTTCTAGGGTTCATTCCGGCGACTGGTACCTCAATCTGTGTGGTTATTTGTTCCAGATCTAGTTGTTTTTGGCTATTGTTTGTGGATCGAAGTAGCTTTTTTGGTTGATATTTAGACTGATGCCACTAGTTTTCCCTATGTAGCTTGTTGTTGTAACGATTTTAATTATTTGTTTCATTTGTTGTGTGTTTTTGGTTCATGACATGTGCAGTGTGCTATTTTTCTTTTGTTTCAAGTGCACAATTCCCTTGTTGTTACTTCGAAATATATTATGCATGTTTAATTCTATACTTTTGATGCAGAGTTATTGTGTCTATGATACATTTCTCCTTTTTGCACCTTTGCTACATGATATGCACCCTGTTGGTGGTTTTTTCTATTGCTTGTTGTAACAATTATCTCACCATGAACGTTGTATTTCACCATTTTGTTTGCTATTTTTGTTACATGTGATGCAACTATACATGTTCATATATATTGCTTCTGAAGTTTAATTTGTTCTTTGGTTTTGGTGTTTGTGTTCTTGTTTTCTTTTTGTAGAGTTGTACAACATGGGATCAAAGGAAGTTGTCTTTCGGATGCGCTTTGCGGCTAAGCGGCTGCGTCATGTCATTGACGAAGACATGAGTGTTGGGAAGAGGAATATAATTGGTAGGAGCGCCTTCAAGGATCGGCTATATGGTTCTGCCTTTGGAGCCCCCATGGAACTGATTGAATTTGTTACTATGCACACAAATCACAACCTCCGCGAGTTCAGATTTAAAAACAAGACCATACTTTTTACCCGAGCAATGGTGAAGAAGGTTCTCGGTGTCCCTTCCGGCGACAGACCAATGGATTTGCTGAAGAGGAGTGTGCAGTCCGATCTCCGGGATATGTTCAAGAATGATAAAGGCCGTACATCTTTAGCCAAGGCAATTGAAGTGCTCAAGTTTTGTGACGATACAAATGAAGAAACAGTTATCAGGAGCTTTGGTCTCATTGCCTTTGGGACCGTGCTTTGTCCCGGCACCGGAAACATGGTTACGTGTGAATTTCTCAGGAGCATGATGTATGTTCATGCTATTGATCAGTATGCTGTTGATGAGTATATACTTTCTGAGATTATGAAAGAAGTTGAGGTATTCCAGTTGAAGATGAAAAGGCGTTCTGAACTAGATGCTTCTAGCATTCAATGGATTGGACAGTGCCTTCCTGCACTTGCGGTATGCATCCTTGTTTGCCTTTTACAGCATTTTTTAATGCTTTTCTTGCTTGCATCATTTTGCTGCTTTGGTTTTTGCATAGACTAACTTTGTTTTCGTGTTTTTCATGACAGATCATTTAGATGGATCACCTCAGCTTCCATCCGCTGCCTCCTAGCGAGCATAGCATCAATTATGGGACACCAAGGGTTTGTTTTGTCCGTGATGCTGACTTTGCTCTTGTAGTGGAGATTGACAAGAACAAGCTTAGCCTCAGCCCTGCTGCTTTTGGGATGCGTCCAGTAAGCACTGCTCTTTTTTTCACCATATCCCCTCTTTGTTTTGTTCTTCCTCGGGTTGTTTTTTCAATTCCATGTTTCGTTGCAGCCGCTAACCATTTTGTTTGATGCTTACTTTTTAGTTTGATTTTTTTCATGTTGTTTTGTAGCTTTTGAACATTCATCACACAGTGTATGCTGATGCTCCGGCTGTTGGTAATGTAAACGCCCCCCAAGTGGGAATTCAGGCCGAGGCTGCTGCGGAAGAATCTGAGGTGATCCCTTCAGCTTCTCTCAATGAGTGGCTCCAAAAGGCGATGCCAAGCAGCCAAGATTTGGAGGTGAATAATTCGTGTTCCTTTTGGTTTCTACCTTTTTGCATTTGGTTGTTGTAAACATTATTTTTTTATTGTATCTGTTACTGTGTATATATGCAACAATAGCTGATGTTATTTGTTGCAATACCTACATTGTAGTGTACTGTCCCCGTTTTCAGCTGTTTTAGTACAAGAAGGGATTGTTGCATCTCAACTGTTTTGCACACTTGTGAATAACATTTTTTATTTTTTGCTTGTGTGTTATTTTGCAGGTGCCCCCATATTTGTCTGCAATATACAATAAGCATAAGGGATTGTTTGCTGTTGAGATTGACGAGGCTTGCGTGGCTTTTGGGAATGTTGTGAAGACTTTACAGGGTAAACGGATGGCATCACTTCTTATGGATGTCCACGCTGCAAGCACAACCAATGCGAGCTTCACAATCCCCAGCCCCATGGGTAATGGTGAAACTTCAGAATTTGGAGCATCTCAGAATCAGGCAGCAAAGGATAATGCTGCCCCGGATGTTATTGCACCACAGCAAACCACAGAGGGGCATCCTGATGGTCTCGTTAGTGCATCTTAACATGTGTCAGCAAAAGAGCCACTTGATCAAGTTGTCCTCGAGAGTGTAGAAGACATCTACACTGTTCAGCCTCCTGTTGTTGCCAGCGTTTCAACGGAAAATCAAGTGTCAGCGAGTGAGTATGCTCCAGCCATTGTTGCCCAGCCTTCCGATGCTGCTATACCAGTTGTGACTGACCAGCTTGCATCAATTGTTGGCTTGCCTCCTCGCGTGGAATCTCCTACAACAACTTCAATGTCTCCACTGCCAATCCCATCTCCAAGTAAGTATAGGAATCTTCCAAGGGGCTATTGGGATGATACACCATGAATGGAACTGTTCGAGGAAGGTTCAGAAGAATATAACCTTTTTGCAAATATTCCAGATAGTCCTTCTACGATGGAGACGATGCTGCAATCTCCTGCACCTGCCACTAGCGCAGAGTCTGCTGGTTGTGCCTCTCCCGCCAAAACCCCATTGAAAACTGTTGCTGTTGAAGAGCCAATTGCGCAAGAAGGTACTTTCATCAAAACAATCAAGCTTTTCTTCTACCTTTTGTGCTTTTCACATTTTTTCTCTATGCTCTTTGATCATTTTTCTTCTTGTTGTTTGGCAGCAGCCACCATTTTTGTAGAAGAAGACACCTGGTTTGATGTCACTAGCGGTGTTGATATTGCTAGCAGCCCCGCCACTCATGAGAAGAAGCAACGATACAAGAGGGCAGCTAAGAGAGACATTAGTCCTCCAAAAGTCAAGAAGTTGAAGGTATAAGCTGAAGATGATGCAATGTATGATAAGTTCATTCTTCATTCGCGGAAACCAAAACACTTGAAGAAGAACGAGCAGTGAGTACATCCTTTGTTGTTACTTTTTCATTTTTCGGTTCCGATTTTATGATGTTGCAATGTGTTATTTTTTGTGTGTGGATAAAGTACTTTATTTTTGTTTCAAAAGACTGTTTGTTTTTGTTGTAGATGAAACCTCATGTGGAGACCATTTTATTTTTTGATTGAATTCTTTTGTTGCCATGTGTTGTGATATGCAAAGTTTATTGTTGAGACAGGTCTTGGTTGTTGTATCATTTTTAGTCTATTCACTTGTTGAAAATAGGCAAATTAGTGATAGGGAATTCATTTCTCACTTGTTTCATATATGATTTTTATTTGTTGGAATAGATGTTTTTTTTGTTTCATCAGTATAGATCTTGCGTGCACTTACTTATGGCTGTATATTCTTAATTACATGTTTCATTATATGTCTTTTTTTTTATTGAAACCATTATTCTTTTTTGTTTGATCAGTTTTTTCTCTTTGTACCATTACAAAGGATTTTATAACAACATGATTTAATTTGCTTTTCTTTTTTGTTCACTACCTTTTTGTTTGTTGTTGCTATAGTTATTTTCTTCTGTTTCAATAGTTATTTTCACAGTTATTTATTTTTATTTACTTTGTACCATTTTTGTTAATATAGTTTATTATCTTTGTTTCATTAGCACATTTTTTTTGCATCGGTACCATTTGTTGCATCCTTTTTTCCTTCTTCCTTTTAATTTTGGTGTGGCCCAACTAATCCACGTCTCATCTCAACCTTGCAGCCAAGTGTTTATCACCATTGGGAATTCATATTGCTTTTACAAGAACTTTCACTCTTCTATGAGGCCCCGTAGTTGGATGGATTCAGAGATCATGTCGCTCCACAACGAGAAGTTTAACATTGAAAACAAGTTGAAAGTTGCAAACAACAAGAGGTTGAAGAAGAAGTTTGCATTTTCTCACCGCGTTACCGTAAGTAGTTTTATTGCTGTTTTCACTATCGGAAGACCCAATTCTGCTTGTGAAACAGTTCGCCTTACCCATTGTTCTTGTTTGTTGTTCTTTTGTTTGTTCTAATGTTTAGTCTGAGCTCATCAAGGACCCTAGCAAATTCAACTCCAAGGACATAATGGTTGAGTTCAAGAACGTCTGTGATAAGTACAAACTAGAGAAGCAGGATTTGGTTAGTTTTGCAGTTCTACACTTTTGTTAGACCCCTCTCATCTCACACGTTGCGATTGAATTATCAACCAGCTTATTTGGTACACCTATTCTGTTGTTGTAGCTATTCTTCTCAACCCTGCAAGATAAGCGTTGGGTATCCTTTTGCATCAATTTGTTGTGCAAGGAATTTAACACTTTCAACTCAATCAAGCCAAGGAAAACTTCCAGTGTTGCAACTTCAATGGACAAGGCCATAACCAATCTGGTAACATTTATTGTTTTTATATGTTGTTTGATCATTTTGCAACTTCCCATCTATTCTATTTGTATATACCAGAAGCATTTTTGCTCTTTGTTGTGATGCATGTCAAGCTCCGAGGTTTGTTGTTTTGTTCTTTGTATCATGTTTCGTATGTTTTTTCAGATCACCAACTTTGCTTTACTTGCAAAAGAGACTGGAACAATAACCTTTGATCCTACTCTATTTAAACATGGAGGACCATCAGATTACCCGCAGCAGCCCACCATGTGAGTATATTTTTACTAAATGCAAATTTTTCATACCTGCAATTTGTAGTTTTTGCAGCATTAATTGTTTCTTGTTGTAACGAAAAGTACCTTTTTTGTGGTTGTTGCATAGTGACTAATTTGATTTTATTTCCTTTTTCTGTTGTTTGTGTTGTAGATACGACTGCGGGTTCTTTGTCATATTATACATGGAGAACTGGGATGGGAAGGCGATGACCCCCTTCGACCCCGATGCAATCCCGTACTACCGTAGGGTGATCGTTGCTAGCTTCATCAAGTCTGCAATGAACTCTGAAGATTCTGTCGGTGTACTCGATGCAGAGTTCGAGTGAAGTTCCAGTTGGTCTGTAGTGACACCTATTGGTCTGTTTTGTGCGGACCTTTGTTTCATCAGTGCTTGTAATAGCTTCATCAGACTTGTTTCATCAGTTTCTAGATTGGAGGGAAACTCTGTGTTTTTATTTTGTGTGCTTTCTAATATAAAGTTTGTAGCAACGTTTGTGTGCAACGATGTTGTTCTAGCAGGGGAAAGCACTATATGCTCTCTTTTGAATGTTGGCGTTGCGTTGCAAACTTGATCTTTATCTGTGTACTAAACCTCTGGAGCTTAATGTATATCAATGTTTTTCACTATTATGTATCACTGTTGTTTCGATGAATTTGGTCGAAAGGAGATGTTGTATATTTTTTGTATATCTTATATATTGAAACAAGCAATTTATTTAAGATCTGAAGGTAGTTTTGTTTTTATGTTGGATCTTTGCATTCACCCCTTTTTTTATTTGTTGCAAATAGCATATTTCTTTGTTGAGGTAGATATTAATTTTTGTTGACAGTGAATATCATGCTCTGGAAACAAAACACCCTCCAGGCATCATTTTGTATCGAATGTTACAAATTGTTGTTGTAATACAAGAAAACAATTGTTGAAACTCAATGCAAGGCAATAATTCCCACAACTAATTTTACTCACAGCTATTTTTGATTTTTCTTTCTTAGCCAGAACCTTGCTGTTCTTCCTAATTGGTTTAAATAGCTGCCACATACATCTACTTTTTATTCTGAATAAACCTTTTTTTTGGGCAACAAATGTGTTGTTGTAAATGCTTAATGTTTTTGTTGTATCAGTCACAAACTCTTGTTGACAGAAAATTAAAACTTAAACCAAGTATCACAGAATGAATAACTTCTTTTTTGTTTCTTTACATAATTTGTTTTCCATATGCTATCAAGCTGAATGATATGATGCCCAAGCTAATTACATGTAAGATTTTCTACATCTTAAACTGTGAGATCAAATTTTGTGCCCCAAAAGCTTGCATTTGGTAACCATACTGCACCCAATCTGCTTGTTGAATCATAGCACCGTCTCCACTCATGAGATTACTAGGTTGCGTCCATTTCCTATTATTCACGACGACTTCTCCATGATGACCAGTGGGTTGCACCGTGCAGTTAGGTGGTACCCAAATTTTTTGCTGCATTTGTGCACCTTCTTGCGCCGTTGAAGATTGCATTGGATAACATGATTGCATCCAATCTGCTTGTTGAATCGCAGCACCAACTCCAGCATTGTGAGGTTGCATTGGGGAAGCTTGTTGCATACCTAACAGTTGTTGCAGCGCATTAACTAGTCGGGGATCGGCCCCTTGCATCGGGTATCCAGGGTGGACTGCACTAATCTGATGCGACGCAACAGCACTGTCAGTAGCCTCAGTTACTAGATTCCCAACTCCTTGCTTCGTCGCAATCATCTCCATCGCACCTTTTGCATCATTTGAAAATTGGCACGCTGACACATGGTGTTCTCCCCAACAGAATGCACACTTGAGTTTTGTTGTTTTACCTTTCTTTTTCTTGTATGCAGGTTTATTAGTCTCCTCCTCTTTATTTGCTTTCTTCTTTGCAGCATCTTCTATCTTTTCAATGTTGGACTTTCTTCTCTTCTCACTTTCTATTGGCCGGCCCTTCTTCTTCTTCCTTACAGGGTTCTTCAATCCACTTTTATGCATAGTTTCCTCATCACCAACTGGGTGTTCTCCTTCTTGCTGCATCTGCACAGGAACTTCGTCATGTTTATTTCGATCTTGCTGGTCTTCTAAATTGGCTCCCCTCCGTTTAGCAGCAACCTCTGCTTGAGCACTATCAATTGTGGCTGAAACAAACTCATATGTCTCGTCACTAAAGCAAGCATCAGAGGCTAAGCGGTTCATTTTCCTGCACAATCTGTTGTACCTCAAAGTGTTTGTGCCTTGATTTCCAAACAAGCGTGGACCATTGTTGGCGTTTGGCACTGGATTATCTCTTGTGGATGTTTCACACCATCTATCCATAATGTACCTTTCGGGTATCAACTGCACGTTAAGGTGTACCATCACCCTCACTATGTGCGCGCATATCAGGCCGCACATGTCAAACATGTTGCAGCTGCAATCATAGGTTCCAGCTGCGTGTTCAGCTTGCACCCTGTAGGTCCTTGGGTCTCCCTCACAATTAGCTACAAGTGTGAACAATTGATTATCCCCTTCATGGTGCTATTGCTGCAGGCTGTACCCAGTACTTGCTGCAA
This sequence comes from Alopecurus myosuroides, assembly GCA_028641055.1. NCBI lineage: Eukaryota > Viridiplantae > Streptophyta > Magnoliopsida > Poales > Poaceae > Alopecurus > Alopecurus myosuroides. Next base: position 636,799,820 of record CM054057.1, on the reverse strand, counting down.
TTATTTCCTGAAATTTCTTGAAGACCTCTCTTGTGTACAAAGTTGCTGCCTGCTTCTCAATGTTGTAACTGCGTATATTTTTTGCACCAAACATTGTAAATATTAGTAACATTATAACAAAATAATTGTGCACATGAGACAGCTGTTTCAATGTTGTTTTAATACATACAGAAGGTGTGTTATTTGTTGCAACTAACCTGCCCCACAGCGGAGGAAATGTTGCCTCAACAATGAAACCAACATTGTCTTCACGGTCCAGCATCATGTCTTGGCACAATTCAAATTGCGTAACAAAAGTCCACACCGAATCCTCTGGATGGACAAGAGTCTTGAAATACGAGTTTAAACATTCAGATCTTCCGGTGGTGCTTGTGAAAGGAAAGAAGTTGTGCCTAAAGTAAACTGGAGCCCATGTTTTTTTGTGTTCTCCACATGTTTGCAAGGTGTTTGTGTGCCGTTATTTCAAAGCATTGCAACACATGCTTCCAACTGCTCTCAAACTCTTCCACCGTGTCGGTACCAAAGATGCATACCCAAAACGCAGTTGCAAATGGCTCCCCATCCCGGAGTGGTTTGCCAATTTTTGATTTTGCAATTCGAAACACATGCCAGAAGCAACACCTATGAATAGCATCTGGGAAAACCATACCAATAGCTGTAGACATTGCTTGATCTTGATCTGTCATGATGTGGGCTGGCGCAAGTCCATCCATTTCTTCAAGCCACTTTTCAAATACCCATTTGAACCCTTATGTTGTCTCATTAGCAAGCAAAGCGCAGCCCAACACGATTGTCTGTAGGTGGTTGTTGATGCCAACAATGGGTGCGAACGGCATGTTGTAGCGGTTCGTGCAAAACATTGTGTCAAAGAAGACACAGTCTCTATATTTTGGGTACAACAACTTTGTCCTTCCGTCTACCCAAAACAACGACAATACCGAGTTATCACTATCAACCTGCGTTGCATAGTAAAAGTTTGGATTCTCGGCACGTCTCTTCTCAAAATACTCAACAGTAAGGTCAACGTCTCAAAGCAACAGTTTTGCCCTCATTCTTGACCTTTCATTTGTATCCTCTCTCTTCACGTAGCCCAAGTTTCTTGGATCACCTCCATGTGTATCCCCCAACAGTCCCATGATATCCGAGGTTCTCAAGTTGCGGTTATGCAACAGCTCCAGGAACTCTCGATCTTCTTCAGGTATCTTCCGGTGTGACCTGTAGTATCTACGGCGACCAAGTTGTTGCACCAACGGGTGTGTGTGTTCATCTTGGAAAGTTGTTATCACATACCGCCTGTGCTGCAATGATACAATCATGTGGGCTTTGCAATTGTGTCGTAGCATTCTGTTTCTCTTACATGCGTCAGACATTTGCATTGCTGTACCAGCCTGTTTCTTGCCTTTCCCTTCAGTGCTCATCTCTGTAGGTGTACCTTGTGACGTCGCACCACTGCCTGACATGCTCCTCGTAGTTGCTGATGTATCAATTGTCTTGCCCGCGTGCACACCCTCGAAGGTTTTGTTGATGACAACTTTCTCTTGACCCCTCTTACGGCTGTTCTTTGAGCTAGCAACCCGTGTGCCAAAACCCATCTTGTATGCATAATCATTGTATAACTTGTGTGCTTCCTCGTGATCATCAAACGTCATCCCAACGAAAGGCACTACTGGCTGCGATGTCACATCCTCATCTATGTTTCCATCACTACCACTTCCTGCAACATCCGGCGACTGTTGTGATGCATTTGATTCATCCTCTGAACTTGCCGAAAGTTATCATCAAAGAAAGCCCCTGACTCCGCAAAGTTGTCTGCAAAACTCTGTTTTTGAGGAACAAATAATAAACAATGGGGGAGACAATGTTAGATTTATTTTTAATTTTTTTGCCTCTCAGTAATTGATAAATGTCGTCAAGAAAAACAAATCATTTTAGACACTTTTGCAGTGCAACATTGTTTAATTTGTAAGCAAACTTGGTATGAAGATATGTCTACAATGTCCATATGCATATGAATTTTACCGAGTTTGTAACAATTGTTTTGCTTTGAAACATTTTACTTTATACAATCAGAAGGTTGCATTGCAATTGTTTCAACAACAAAAAACTCATATAGGTGTTGTTAAAGTTCAACTTTATTGCTAAATATCAGAGAAGCATCAACATTCTTAAATCTAACATTTTCAGTGTTGGGTTGCAACAGAATAATTATCACGCATTGGTCTAAACAGATAGCTTCAAGTTTTACATTGATATGAAATTGTTTAGCTACTTTTTCTTTGTACACAACTTTTGTTCCAATAAGTCATATTTTGTAGCATCAAACAACAAATAAAAACAGAGGAAGATTATGCTACATTTTGCAACTTTTTGTAAATATCAGAGAAGGTTCTTCTACGTTGCAACTGCACAGATTTGTCCTTGCTGCTTTGCAACTTTTATAACATTTGAAACAGTATGCTGATTTTTCCTATGGTTGCATCAAAAGTGGAGAAGTATTGTTGCATCGTAACAAACAGAGGTCGGATGCGGGATTCACCTGGTCACCGCCGGCAGATTGTTGTTGAGACGCGGGGAAGACGACGCGGGGATTTTGCAACCTTGTCGGAGTTCCCTGTCGAGTGGAGGTCGCCGGAATTCCGTCCACGGGCTCGGAAGTTGCTCGCCGCGGCGGAGTTTGCCGGTGGCTCGATCTGCTGCCACACCGTTCTTCTGGGAAGAGGATGTCGCGGACGAAGCTTTTCCGGTAGGTATTCGGCGCAGCGTGGCGTGGCGGAGCCACCGTAGATCTGTCGGCGCGCTGTCGCCGCGCGGGGGCGAGAGCGAGCCGTTGTGTCGTTGCAACTCGGTCGGTTGTTTCGATACCTTGTCGGGATGTTTCAATATTGTGCGCTGTCGGTACGGGGAATCGGACGGTCCACGCGTCGTTGATCGGATGGTGCGGAAGGGGAGCTCAAAATCCCGCGCGTAGAGCGACCTACGCCTAGCGCGCGCCAAATGTTGATGTCACGAATTTTGCCAAAGTGGTGCACACACATTTACCTTGAGCCACGCCACGGTGACACGCAGTTATTGAAGCGTCGGGAGGCCCGAAGCGGCGACCCACCTACCTTTTTCATCTCGGAGAGCTCCTGCACGGTGACAGCACTCCTCCCTCCTCACCCCACCACGGCCACTCCGCCTCCTCGTCGCCTCCCTTCCTACCTCGGATTTCCCGGTCGCCGCATTCCCTCGCCGGCCTCACGTACGTCACCAACTCACCTCTTCTCCTCCTCCTCTCTAGCCCATTCCCGCTCGACCATTCGGTACCGCACTCGCGTCCGTACGTGGTCAGTCGCGCTCGTCCGGGCGGGCCGGCTCGGCACGGCCGGCCGAACGACCACATGCGTTCGATTTCCCGCTAGGGCGTAGGCGGGGACAATCCCGGCGGTTCTTGCGACGATCGCCGTGTTCGTTCTGGCCGATTTGCTTTTTTTTACTACTTTTGGAAACTCAAGGTCGACCCTTTCGGGTGGGGTTTTGGGTTCGCGACCAAATGCTTGTCTTCTGGCCCTGATGTCTCTAGTCCCCGGCCTTGTACAGGATGTAGATTTGGTGCTCGTACCGTCGTACGTATCTGCGTTGTTTGTCTTTGTCCATTAATTTTCCCTCAAGCCTCTCCTTCTCGACGGCATCGGCTGCGGCGAAGTCGATGGCTCGTTGGCCTAAATTCCTGCCGGCATCTCTGTCCGCCGAGGCTAGAGTTTGTCGGCGCGGTGGCAGCGGCATTCCTTTGCAGTTTGGTCCTCCGGCCTCCTCTCCTTAACTTTGGTGTGGCCTCCGGTGCTGCGTAAGGCCTGTTTTTTTTTTTTTGAGGTCGGGGTCTTGGATCTGTGGATCTTCCGGTGGCGATGGTGTCGTCAGTTTCTTCTCCAAGCCCTCTGGTGTTTCATACATTAGTGTTTCATGGAGTAGTATTTAGAGGTACTCTTCGGCTGGTATAAATCGGTAAAATTTGGCCAAAAATTTGTGGTGGCAGTTTAGTTTATTCAGAAAAGGCAAGATTGGTCTTATACTATATAAACTCTTTTGACATTTTCCATGATTATGCTTGTTTACATAAATGTGTGCAATAGAACAATCGGAATGGCTATGCATCCGAAACTTTTGGTCAGACACAAATAGGACAAATATTGTTAGCCAGCCGAGTCAGACGGTCCGTGTACAACATCGGACGAAGCGTCAGACAAGATACATCATATGTATAGCAGGGCTCTAGAACAATTTTATGTTGTTTGGAACATGGATGGGATATTGTTGATAAAATCCGCGGTGTATGTGGTATCGCTAGTCAGTATGTAATGCTTGCAATTCGTGGTATATGGAATTATGGATATGGGGTAGTAACTAAACTGCTCTTGTTTCATCTTGCTCGTAGTTTGTACATTCAAGAATATATTATTTCTGTGAGTTTTGTTTGTTACCTGTTGGAAAATTAACATTATTGTTTACCTGGTTGATTTGCAAATAATATAGCATGGTTACCTAGGCATTCAAAGTGTTAGGTTGTGTGGTGCTAATGCCATGTTTCCTGGAGCAACCTGATATTGCCCTGGCAATTCAATGTACCACATTATCTTCGCATGATATCCTGTGATGTCGCATTGTGCTTCAGATCTTTGTTTAGTGTGATGTGGTGTTCTTACTCAATTTATAAACATGCAATGTCTTTAAAACACGGCATTCAACTTCATAACCGCATCTGACAGATAAGTAGCTGTAGTCCTACCAAAGGCATGCTCGTAGTAAAAAGTATTTGATCTCATTTCTTTTTTCAGTTATTTATGGTGATGAATATCATCCTCTAGGCTAGTAAATAGTGGAGTCGCAAATCGTGGATTGCTACCATGCTGCTGCTTTTTTGCGCAGAACAATACATATGTGATAACCATACTGAAATGATGCTGGTATTTATTGAACCATTTCATCTTTGTTACAGGAAAAGACAGTTATCTAATGGGGAATTTTCGAGGTCATAACCCTGGGATGGTTCATTCGCGCAAGTCTCAGCTTTCAAGAAGGAAGCTTATCGTCAGTGATGATGATGATGATTACACCGACAAGGATAACTCAATGGAAGACGTGTCAAAGCAGCTTGTCCATTATGAACCGCAGACCACACATCACAAGCAAGGGGAAGTTAAATTTACGGAGCCCATAGATCACTCTACTCCACTCCACCAAAGATCCCAGAAGGCAAGAAGACACACCAGAGGTTCACCAGCTATGGATGCTTATACTGTGCAATGCGCGAACTGCTTCAAATGGAGGATCGTTCCATCACAGGAGAAATATGAAGAGCTGCGTGAGAGTATTTCTCGGGAACAATTCTTTTGTGTAAGGGCTCATGAATGGAACCGTGTTTTATCATGTGATGACCCAGAAGATATGTCACAGGATGGAAGTATGGTGTGGGCCATTGACAAACCAAGCATTGCCCAACCTCCTCCTGGCTGGTATAGAGAGGTCAGACTCAGGGGGGAGGGGTGCAGCAAGTTTGCAGATGTGTATGTCCTGTTTCTTTTCCTGCACTTGAGTAATATCTGTGATTTCTAATAATCAAGTTTTTCTCTCATTTCTATGTTCAGTACTTCCACTGTTTTCTTTAGAAACTAGTCCTTGCACAGTAGTTAATAGCTTTTGCACCATATTGTTGATGGAAAGTTTTGTGTGCCTCTTGATTATCTCTTAGCTTAGCTACACCTGCTGAAGGACTAGCCTGCTCTTTGAGATTTATTCCTGTTAATCATGATTCATGAAACTACACAGTTTCTAATTATAATATGTCAGTCTGGGCAACCATTTTTATGCTCACCAATTTCGGTGATGCTAAGTCTCTAATAACCATGAAACCTGTTCTCTGAAGCTGTTTGCTTCGGTATTCCAACGCGCAAGATGCTTGATCATAACGGTTGGGAGTTATTTTGCTTTCAGGTATTACACTTCCCCGTCTGGGAGAACGTTGAGGTCAATGGTTGAAATTGGGAGGTGAGCAGATGAATTCAAAAATAAAATGCCTAAAGTTTGTTGCCTTTGTCACCCAGTTGTAGCACTACAAAGCCAGCAAGTTCTTCTAAGAAGTGATACAATCATTGTTTTGATATTTCAGGTACCTGGCAGAGAATCCACACTACATTCAACAAGGTGTTAATTTATCTCAGTTTTCGATGGCTACCCCGAAACCTCTGCAAGAAGACTACATCAGGAAGCCTAAATATTCAGCAACTCGTCAATCACCATATTCAGAAACTCGTCAATTACCAGAGCCTCTTGAGCCAGTTGAAGGTGTGTTAATAAGTCAGTGAGAGATTTGCTGTACTGTTAGTCCTTTCTGCTTTAGACTTCCATAGTTATTTTATCATTCCCCTAAGCTGTTGTATAGTGCATGCTTCAAATCAGGTATGGTTTATGGAAATTGAACAGTGAGAGATGCCTTCTGCAAACATATGTGGTACTAATATTCATCTTCCAAGGAGCACTGTTAAATATAGTAATGACCAAGTCGTATTTTTTATGATGCCCATTCACTCTCGGTACTCATACCATCTATAATGTTACTTAGCGACGTCGCAGCGTAGCGTGTATATTTTCTCTTCCTGATTATTCCATTTCTGTTTCCTGCCACTTTCTCACATATAATTATACATGTGCCGGTTCTTTGTTCAGCGGTTCCACTAGGTTGGGCACCACCTCCTACTCGCAGAGAGGTGTTTGCAATGGGCACTTCAGCTTCAAACCCTGTCGACCTCGATGAGCCTGAGGTGTATGAAGCACCCCCTCTGCGCACCAAGAAGAGAACTCCGAGCCAAGCGCCGCCATCATCAAGTGAGCACACGCGGAATACCCTGACAGAAGCGTCATCGCCGGGAGAGCACAAGAAGAGAACACTGAAACAAGTGTCTTCGAGGCGCCGCCCAACAGCTCCACCCAGCTAGCTACGCAGTGTGGTCGTCAACCTGAGCAGCAACGAGCACGTGGAGCTTGAGCTTGGAGGCAGTTGGTTCTGTTTCATTTTCTCACGTCAACGAACCTTGAGTCCAGGATGGATTTGGCCCGTCAGATGCTTAATTTTGGTAATGTGCATATGATGTCCAAGGCAATTACATAGCCCCTAGTATCCCCTGAAACAGTTAAGTAGCTGGCGCAACAAACTTGCCAGGATGTGTTCCTTGCTCGTATTTTTTTGAGTTTATATATGTATGCTCGTATGACTATATGGTAGAACTACTTGTGCCTTATAACTAGTTACAGTTAGGGAAGGGCCTCTGATCACTGCCAGAAAACCTAGTGCCTTGTAGTGCTGGTTGCTTGCTCTGTGGATATTTCTCTCGTGCTGAGCGTCCCCTGCGGAATCAGATGCCTCGATCCCCTCTCGCCGGAGCTGCAACGCCACAGGAGCACCTCCGTCCTTCTATGGGAGCAACATCTTCGCGCCATTGGAGCAACACTACCCTCTAAGGGAGCAACACCGTCTCGCTATTGGAGCACCGCCGCGCAGCCCACGGGAGCACTGTTGTCTCGCCATTAGAGCGCACCACCATCCTTCTGTGGGAGCAGCGTCGTCTCGCTATTGGAGCACCGCTGTATCGCCATTGGAGCATCGCCGCGCAGCCACGGAAGCATAGCCGCCCTTCTGTTGGAGCAACGTCGTCTCGCTAGTGGAGCACCGCCGCCTCGCTACTGGAGCACCACCCTCTCGCTATTAGAGCATGGTCGCGCAGCCATGGGAGCACCGCCATCTCGCCAATGGAGCACGGCCGCACAACCATGGAGCACCGCCAGTCTCGCCAATGGAGCACGGCCGCACAGCCAAGGGAGCACCACCGTATCGCCAATGGAGCACGGCCGCACAGCCACGGGAGCACCGCGAATCCTACATGGACATGCCCTTGTAGCCTTCGTCAAATGCGGACATGGCCGAACTTGCGGTCGCCGTCGAGCAGCCATGGCAACATCTTGCAGCGACGCGGCGCTGAGCGCGTACAACACGATGCCATGGTGATAGGGCTGAGAGAGACGGGAGGAAGAAGGCAAGTGGATAGGAAAAGGAAAGAAAAGAGAGGAAGAATGTGTGGAGGAGGGAAGTCCGAGCGAGGATAAGCCTCGGTGTGGTGGCCCCCACTCCTTGCTGTCATCGCACGTGCAGAACGCGTGGCGCACGTTCGAGAAGGAGGTTGCGAGCGTGGGATCCCCGGGTGTTCCCTAGTGTTTTCCTTTCTCTTTCCTTTAGATTTTGGGTAATGTTTTTCTTTTTGCTGTTTTTTGTTTTGTTTTTAGAATAGATAACAGAAATGGTTTCACATTTTTGGTGGACACAGCGTAAAGCCTCTCTCCGTTGTTAAGTACTCCCTTTGTCATACTCTCTCTCTGTTCCATAATAATCTACATTCTAGACTAGTATTTTTTTCCATATTATTTTACATTATGTGTTCTAAACATTAATTGTCTCCTCGGTAATCAGCGATAACAACATACTAAGCAACCTCTTTCTTTTTCTATTGGTGCCATTAATGCTAATGTGGTGTTAGTACTATTAAAGAGTACTTCGATGTCCTGGTTTATAGGTCATATATATCAATTCTCTGGAACATAGGTATTCATTCTTTGGAACTTAAAAATTTCATGCTTTGGTGGAGAGGGGCGGAGAGAGGCAACCGCCACTAATTAGAAGAGAATTAATACAAATATGCCTAAAAGGTGGGACTGTATGTTTTTTATGTTTTTGAGATTGTGCCCTATAAATCAGGACAGATGGAGTATGATAATTTGTCTTAAAATTTTGTTTAGGACGTAAAGTATTGTGGAATCGAGGGAGTAATATATAAGATGTTATGATGCCTTTATGAGTACATATTTGTGTTCCAAAAAATTGATGTTGGCCCATTTCATGTGTCAGCACCAGTTTTTTCACCGCTCATTAGACGAATGGAGATGGCTGATTTCTGTGATTGATGTTGTTCATCTAGTTTTTGGGTACTTCTGTTATGAACGTGGTAGAGGGGTAGGATAATAGCCCTAAGGCTGGTACGAGATGGCCTTAAACAGATGAGGTGCGTCACCCAACCAAAAGGAGGCTGTCGTGCAACAGGAGCAGGGAGAAATCTTTAGGAGGGATAACTGAGACTATTTGCTTGCTTGTCTGTTGATTGTGCCTAGGCATTATATAGTCAGCTTAAAAACTTGGAGGCTAAGCCGAATTAACAAACTTTAGGAAACAACTAAGTTAAGAATCAAGAAATACCTCTAAGAGATTTAAGTGCCAAAACTAACTAACAATAATTAAGGAATCTATAAAGATAATTTGGGACTTCCCAACCATGGCCCTTCTATGGTGTGGCTGCCTTATACGCCACATAATAGCTCTTCCCCCCTTTATAAACAACTTATACTCGAGCTAGACTAATGAGCGCCTTCCATGTCGCCAGCTGCATCCGGATCAATCTCTAGGACGGGGAGTTTCTTGCCACGGTGGCCAGGCTTAAAACGCTCATCACAGTTGTAGCATAAACCTTGTTCACGCTGGTTTGCCATTCCTGCTGGTGACTGTGTGCGTCGTGGTTGGTTTGCTGGAGCTGCTATTGTCACCTTTTCTGGAGGTGGTGCAGCTAGGATAGCAGTCCCGTCGAGCTCTCGGCATGGCTGGTATGTCAGGGAGGTCCATTGTGCAAGGCGCTCACAGGAGCGTGCTAAACTCATGGCGTCCAGCAGGCTGCCCGGTCTCCACGTCTCCACATCAATCTGCAAAGGATCTTGTAAGTTAGTGGTGTAGATGGAAACCACTTGATCCTCCGGAAGTTGCGGGGCTCGGCACAAGAGTGCATTCAACTTCTTGTTGAAATCTGCCACAGTTCATGTCTCCTTATAATAGATGAGTTCTTCTAGGGCATTGCCGCAAGACGGTGGTCTAAATTGAATATTTATTAATTCAGTAAGGCGGTGCCAGGTTGGAGGTCCATGGGCACCCTTGTACTGTTGGTACCACAACTGCGTGTCACCCGTCAAGTGAAGAGATGCAAGGCCAACTTTCTTAGTGGAGGGTGTGCACTGTGTGTCAAAAAATTGCTCACAGCGGTTTAGCCATACCAATGGATCATCTTCCCCATCATATATGGGTGGGAACTCCATTTTCAAGAAGCGTGGGGGGTGGTTGTTTGCAGCCTTTAGATCCATTTTAGGCTGGAGCAGCACTGCACCGGATTTCTTCTGCTTGTCGTCTGTGGTGCCAGAGCCGTTAGGCGTACAATTCTCTAGCTTGAGGATAGCTAGATTGTGGGCACGGACCTGCTGCATGGTGTCCTTCAAATCACCAGACAGGGAACCAATCTTCTTGCCCTATTCCTCCATACGCTGGTCGATGCCGTCCAACCGTTTCATGAGGGAGTTGAGGGTGGTGTTGATCTTCTTGAGGTCTGCAGTGGTAGCGGGCATGGAGAATCTGAATCTGATACCAGATGTTATGAACGTGGTAGAGGATAGGATAATACCTCTAAGGCTGGTACAAGATGGCCCTAAACTGATGTGGTGCGATGCCTAGCCAAGCGGAGGTTGCTGCCCAACAGGAGCAAGGAGAAATCTTTGGGAGGGATAACTGAGACTATTTTCTTGCTTGTCTATTGATTGACGTGGCTAGGCATTATATAGCCAGCTTACAAACTTGGAGGCTAAGGCGAACTAGAAAAAACTTTAGAAAATAACTAACTTCAAAATCAAGAAATATGTCTAAGAGATTTAACTTCCAAAACTAGGAATCTATAAACATAATTTGGGGCTTCCCAGCCGTGGCCCTTCCATGGTGTGGCTGCCTTATATGCCACATAACAACTTATGAAAATGGTTGATGTAGTTGTGGAACCAGTCTCACCCATGCTACACCGTCCCCTTGATCCGGCTTGTTCACTCAACATAGTAACTAATGGAAATCATGGTATTTACTATAGCCGCGACATGTGTAATGGCTAAGGTTGATGCAAGATGGTTTTGGTATGTTTTTTTAACACTAGGAACTTTGAAGAGTCTTCTTAATGGTGTTGTCTGATATATACCAAAAAGGGGTATGTCCGGTATTGACCGAATGCCGGATTACCCGGGTGGCCCATAGGTAATAGAGCAACAAAGTGCATTGGGCGGCCCAGTAAGCTCACACACACGAAGGTGGATTCTAGAAGAACTCGGATTACGGAAAAATTACGTAATCCGGCTTGGAGAAGAAGCCGCACATCTTGCTTACCAAGAATAGGAATATTTTCCTTAGACTCCATATTTTCCTTCATATAAGCCCTAGTCCGTCTGCATATATAAAGCCGGACAGAAGCCACCTCAGAAGAGAGAAGATAGGCAGAAAACCTAGACTCACATTGTAGTTTGTACACTTAAGGATTTAGCCCTGATTAGTAAGATTGCAGGAGTAGGGCGCTGATAATTCATATACGTATCCATAATTTATGATGTTCCATGTTGTTTTCATGCCATATGCTATATGTCTCCTTTACACTTTATGCCATTTTTATCGATTTTCTGGGACTAACCTATCGACAAGATGCCACAGAGCGAGTTCCTGTTTTCTGTTGTTTTTAGTTTCAGAAAAGTTGTTTTGGAAATATTCTCGGAATTGGACGATTCGAAGCCCGGAAGTATTAAAAACTTGTCGCGCACACATATTTCGGAGGGGGGCCACAGGGGCCCCACACCATGAGGCGCCGGCCCCCCTTGGCCGCGCCCAGGGTGGTGTGGGCCCCCTGGACGCCCATCGACGTTGCCCTCGCGCCTATATATTCTCCTCGATGGGTTAACCCTAAATACAGAAGCCTTTTCCATGAAAAACACCCGCAGCCGCCGTCATCGTCAACCCTAGTTCGGGAGGGCTCTGGAGCTCTCCCCGGCACCCTTCCGGGAGGGGTAATCATCACCGAAGGTCTCTAAACCACCATGCCCGCCTCTGGAATGATGCGTGAGTAGTTCATCCTTGGACTACTGGTCCATAGCAGTAGCTAGATGGTTGTTCTCTCCTCTTTATGCCTCATGTTTATACCTTGTGAGCTGCCCTACATGATCAAGATCATCTTATTGTAATGCTACATGTTGTGTTTGCTGGGATACGATGAATATTGAATGCTATGTCCAATGATTATCAATCTATCATGTTCTTTTCATGTGTATGTTTTTTATGATCTTGCATGCTCTCCGTTGCTAGTAGATGCTCTGTCCAAGTAGATGCTTGTAACTCCAGGAGGGAGTATTTATGCTCGATAGTGGGTTCATGCCTCCCTTTCACTCATGCTCGAGTGACAGAAACGTAAACGGGTGGGGATGTGTTGTTGCCATTAGCGATAAAACAACGATGTTTACATTACACACTTTGCTTAATGCAATTATCCGTTGCTTGCAAATTAATACCCATGGTTTTCTCAGATGACATTTTGAGGGTGGATTATTAGTCATAGATGTTGTTGGATAACGGTTTATGTATCTTGTTGTAATGCCCGCATGAATCACATTGTAATCATCATGTTATGCATATGTACTCCGGTGCAGCCTTTCTATCTGTCTATTGCCATGCTGTAATTTGTTTACCCAACATGCTATCTATCTGTTTTGGAGATACATCACTAGTGAACTATGGACCCCGATCCATTTTCTTCATACTGATAATACAACCATTGCAATTATTGTTTTCATACTACTGCTTCTTTTTTCCTACTATCATCGCTGTTCTATTTGCATCTTTTGCAAACAAGTACCATTTTCCACACCATACGTTTAACCTCTTTGTTTTCAGCAAAATCGGTGAGATTGACAACCTCACTGCTTTGTTGGGGGCAAAGTGATTTGATTGTGTTGTGTAGGTTCCATGTGTCTTCTGAACCGGTAGTGCGCCCTGCCAAATCAGCTGCATCAACCTTCGAAAGTGATTTCTTTCTCCTACTGGTCGATTCAACCTTGGTTTCTTTCTAAGGGAAAACTTTCCGCTGCACTCTTCACAACCTTTCTCTTGGGGTTTACCAACGTCAGCCATCAACAAGTTTTCTGGCGCCGTTGCCGAGGAGGAAGAGGATTTCTGCAAGGGGATTCTCTCACCTCCAATCTCTTTACTTTGTTTTAGTTTTGCTTAGTTTATTTTATTTTGTCTTGTTTGCTTCTCTATATAAAAAACACAAAAAATTTGTTCTGATTCTATTTGTTATTTTTATCCAGTTTTTTATCTTGCTAAAATGAGTACTCATGAGAACACTAAGTTGTGTGAATTTACTAGCACCAACAACAATGATTTCATAAGCACACCTATTGCTCCAACTGCTCCTACTGCTGATTTTTATGAGATTAAGCCTGCACTGTTAAATCTTGTTATGAGAGAGCAATTTTCTGTTATTAGTACTGATGGTGCTGCTACCCATCTTAATAATTTTGTTGTGCTATGTTAGATGAAACAAAATATAAGGATGTAGATGGAGATATTATTAAAATAAAATTGTTTCCTTTCTCTTTGAGAGGAAGAGCTAAAGAATGGTTGCTATCTTTTCCTAGAAATAGTATTGATCCTTGGACTAAATATAAAGATACTTCCATTGGAAAATATTATCCTCCTACTAAGATTATATCTTTAAGAAGTAGCATTATGAATTTTAAGCAACTTGATAATGAGCATGTTGCTAAAGCATGGAAAAGAATAAAATCTTTAGTAAAGAATTTCCCTACTCATGGACTGACTACTTGGATGATCATCCAAACTTTTTATGCAGGACTAAATTTTTCTTCAAGAAACCTTCTGGATTCAGCTGCTGGAGGAACCTTTATGTCCATGACTTTGGGGGAAGCAACAAAGCTTCTTGATATTATGTTAAATTATTCTGAATGGCACACTGAGAGAGCTCCAACAGGTAAGAAGGTAAATTATGTTGAAAAAACCTCCTCTTTGAGTGATAGGCTTGATGCTATTATGTCTGCTTGTGAATGGTCATGCTCCTATTGATCAAAAAAAAATCCTTTAGCCTCTTTGGTTGCTCAAGAAGAGCATGTTGATGTGAACTTCATTAAAAATAATAATTTCAACAACAATGCTTATAGGAATAATTTTGGTAGCAACAATTATAGGCCATATCCTGTTAATAGTGGTAATAATTATTCTCATGATAGATCTGGAATGTCTAATGAAAGAATTTCAGAAGTTGAAAGGGACAATAAAGATTTTATGCAAAAGCAATATGAGAAAAATAAATTATTTACTAAGACTATGGAGGAACAATCTGTTATGTTACAAAATATCAGTTATCAACTTGAGAATTTAAATTGGGAAATTTCTGGTTTCCAAGTTAAAATTGCTCGTGCTGAAACTTCTATTTCATCCATGTATGAAGCATAATATTCTTTAATCAATAGAATGACTGCTAAAACTGAAACCATAGATGAAAATCCTTTTGCTGCTACTAATGCCATTCAAATTCGAATTGATGACAATGTTATAATTTTAGTTGAATTACATGCTAGATGGGAAAGAGAAGGTGAAATATATAGAAAGAATAATATAGATAATGTTTGTACTATTACCACAACTAGTAAAACTGAAGCTTCTCATGCTAGTAAACCTTCTACTATTAATGGTAAAGTAATTGGTGTTGGCAATGTCTCCACTTCTTCTACTAAACGTTTAAAATTGCCTAAAACCACTAAAACTGTTCCTGATAAAAGTGCTGAAATTTTTCTAGGTGTGGGAGACAATGGTCCCATTACTTTTGATAAAAATGATCTCGATTTTGATGATTGCAATATATCTGAAGTAATAATGTTCCTACAAAAACTTGCTAGCTATCCTAATGCTAGTGCTATGAATATGGCCTTTACAAAAACATATTACAAATGCTCTCATGCAAATTAGAGAAGAAGAATAAAAATGTGAGGCCTCTATTCCTAAAAAAATTAGAAGATCGTTGGGATCCCATCATTAAAATGAAGTTGAATGATTTTGATTGTAATGCTCTATGTGATCTTGGTGCTAGCCTCTCTGTTATGCCTAAAAAACTTTATGATATGCTTGATTTATCACCATTGGAACACTGTTATTTGGATATTCGTCTTGCTGATAATGCTAGAAAGAAACCTTTGGGGGAGAGTTGATGATATTATTATTATGGTTAATAATAACCTTGTCCCCGTTGATTTTGTTGTTATGAATATTGAATGTAATGATTCTTGTCCTATTGTTTTGGGAAGACCTTTTCTTAGAACCGTTGGTGTTGTTATTGATATGAAAGAGGGGAATATTAAATATCAGTTCCCACTCAAGAAAGGTATGGAACACTTTCCTAGGAAGAGAATGAAGTTGCCTTTTGATTCTATTATTCGAACAAGTTACAATTTGGATGCTTCTTCATTTGAAAACACTTGATTTTCTCTTCTTATGCCTAGCTGAAAGGCGTTAAAGAAAAACACTTCTTGGGAGATAACCCATGGTTTTATTTTTGCTTTGTTTTTATCTGTTTTATTTGAGTGAAGGTGTTATACACTTCTGTAGAAAATCCTTTGTATCCTTATTTTCATGTATTAGCTGTGCCAAGTAAAGTTTCTAGCGAAAGTTGGTGTTAGTTTTGGATTTCTGCGCAGTAAACAGATTTCTGCTGTCCACCGTATAAAATTTTATAATTCACAGAAAGCTCAAACTGACCTGAAATATTTTGTTCTTATTCCTCAGCCAATTGCGAAACTTTTTTGTTCTTTATGTTTTTTTATTTGAGAAACTTAAGTTCCCCGAAAAAAATCGTCTTTACAAACTGTTCTGGTTTGACAGATTCTGCCTTTTTACTTGCATTCTCTCTTTTACTATTTTGAGTGAATTTCTTTGCTTCATGAAACATCAGTGGTTGTAGCTAATGTTTAAAAGTATTAATAACGCTTGTGTCCATGCAGAACGTGCGAATTTCTTATTGTGCACTAACCCTCTAATGAGAATTACTTTGAGTGTTGTGAGAAGGAAGTTTTCAAGGGTCAAGAGAATAGGGTGATATAATGTGATCAAGAAGAGTGAAAAGCCAAAGCTTGGGGATTCCCCCGTGGATCATCCCATAAAATTCTAAGAAGACTCAAGCGTCTAAGCTTGGGGATGCCCAAGGCATCCCCTTCTTGATCAACAATTTATCAGGTCACTCTAGTGAAACTATATTTTTATTCGGTCACATCATATGAATTTTACTTGGAGCGTATGTTTGTTTTTCTTTTGTTTTCCTTGCTGCAATAAATATTGTTGGAACCCAACATTATTTTTGTGGGAGAAAGACATGCTCCACTTTTTCATATGAATACTCGTTATGCTCGTATTCTTAGTTTTTCTTCTAGCTGCTGCAATACCTTTTAGCTCATGTTTTTCATGCATCTCTTATTCAGAGTTGTTAGTTATAGTAGAGTTATGTTAGTACTCTCTTGTTTCATTTCTATATCTCTTGGAGAATTTTTATTTGGTATAAATTTATTGGTGTTGGAAAGCAGTAGTACAATTTTCATGCTTATAACGGTGCAAATAGAAGCTTGTATAGACTGTGGCTAGACTTTTTAAGGTCATGCTATATGTTATTTTAATTATACGCTTAGTATTTTTTTTGTATCATGACTTGTCTCAAATAGCCGAGAGTGCTTAATGTTCCATTGAAAGAATTATGAGTAGTTTTTATCACATTGAAGCATGTATTTGTGGTGTTCTCCTTTGAATGCTTTATTTGGTTGACTTGGCGCATGCTTACCATGTTTATGACTAGAAACCAGTCACTTATAGCCACTATGATCATTTAGTTTTTGACTTGTAATACCCTTTATGCTTTGATTAATAATGTTTTTTTTTCACTGTGCATGATTATGGCCACTATTGCTCTCTTGATTTGTCGTTCCCAGTCTTTTGCTAGCATCCACGTGTACTGAGTATGAGCTCTACTCGTGCATCCCACTCCCAAAACCCAAAGTTTTCCAAATGTGTTCACCATACCTACCTACATGTGGTATTTAAGTAAATTTTTCATGTGCTACCTTTAAAACTTTCGAAATTATTTCTGTTTTGTGCTCCTATTTTAGCTCATGAGGACGTGAATAGAGAATCTTTATCTCACTTGTTGATTGGACTTTACACACCTGGACTAGTGGCTTCATCCGTTTATCCAAATGATAGAAGAACTGGAAGCGGGGTGCCCAGCCCCAAAATTAATTACTATAAAATTCTCTTCACTATTTTTGCCCCTCATTTATCAGTCAAAGCATAATTGTGTAAACAAAATATAAAGAGAGATGACCTTCTATACCAGATGTGTCCTTAAGTGGGAGCCGCTCTTGTGAAATCTAGTTGGCTTGTGACGTTCTGTATTTTCTGTTTACCATTCGTTGACATAAGCATAGACGTTTCTAAAAAAAATTCAATACCTCTATTTAATAAAATAAAAATCTCTAGCACATGAGTTAATCCCTGCTTCCATCTACAAAGGGTCTTTCTTTTACTTTTATGTTGAGTCTCCATCTTCTAACTTTATGCACAATTGAGACATCATAGTTGCCATTCTGAGTTTAATGTGCATTTGTCCTAGAAACTATTATTAATTGATTCATGATGTGTTATTATTTGCTCTCAAACTATCTGTTCTAGTCATCCACTTGAACTTCGAAGGTGTCCTGGCATTTATGTTTTTCCCCACTCTTAAGGACAAGCAAAATATCACTTTGATATGTTTTCTTTATGCTTTAAACAAACGTATAAATTTCAAGTGCATTATTATTCATGACCTTTTATTTGTGTTACTTTTCATGATGCAAAGTGATTGCTAAGTTTCATTGTTAAAATTATATTTATCATGCCTGTATTTAAATTACTATGATCTCAGCTTTACATATGCTTTTACAATTTAGATGATCAAGTTTATGTTGGTAGCATGTCACCTCAGAAATTATTTGTTTTTATCGTTTACCTACACGAGGACGAGTAGGAACTAAGCTTGGGGATGTTGATACGTCATAAACGTATGCATAATTTCTGATGTTCCATGTTGTTTTCATGCCATATGTTACATGTTTCCTTTACACTTTATGCCATTTTTATCGATTTTCCGGGACTAACCTCTTGACAAGATGTCATAGAGCCAGCTCCTGTTTTCTGTTGTTTTTAGTTTCATAAAAGTTGTTCTGGAAATATTCTCGGAATTTGACGATTTGAAGCCTGGAAGTCTTATAAAGTTGTCGCGCACACGAAGTCTGGAGGGGACCCGAAGGGGGGCCATAGGGGCCCCACACCATGAGGCGGCGAACCCCCCTTGGCCGCGCCCGGGGGTGGTGTGGGTTCCCTGGCTGCCCACCGACATTGCCCTTGCTCCTATATATTCTTCTCGAAGGGTTAACCCTAAATATAGAAACCTTTTCCACGAAAAACACCCGTAACCATCATCATCGTCAACCCTAGTTCGGGAGGGTTCTGGAGCTTTCCTCGGTACCCTGCCAGGAGCGGGAATCATCACCGGAGGGCTCTTCACCACCATGCCCGCCTCCGGAATGATGCGTGAGTGGTTAATCCTTGGACTACGGGTCCATAGCAGTAGCTAGATGGTCGTTCTATCCTCTTTATGCCACATGTTTAGATCTTGTGAGCTGCCCTACATGATCAAGATCATATTATTGTAATGCTACATGTTGTGTTTGCTGGGATCCGATGAATATTGAATGCTATGTCCAATTATTATCAATCTATCATGTTCTTTTCATGTGTATGTTATTTATGATATTGCATGCTCTCTATTGCTAGTAGATGCTCTGGCCAAGTAGATTCTTGTAACTCCAAGAGGGAGTATTTATGCTCGGTAGTGGGTTCATGCCTCCCTTTCACATCACGCTCGAGTGACAGTAACGTAAACGGGTGGGGGATGTGTTGTTGCCATTAGGGAGAAAAGAACGATGTTTACATTGTTTACATTACACACTTTTCTTAATGCAGTTATCTGTTGCTTGCAACTTAATACCCAAGGTTGCTCGAATGACATTTTGAGGGTGGATTATTAGTCATAGATGCAGTTGGATAACGGTCTATGTATCTTGTTGTAATGCCCGCATGAATCACATAGTAATCATCATGTCATACATATGCATACGGTGCAACCTTTATATCTACCAATTGCCTAGCTGTAATTTGTTTACCCAACATGCTATCTATCTATTTTGGAGATACACCACTAGTGAACTGTGGACCCCGGTCCATTTTCCTTATACTGATAATACAACCACTGCAATCACTGTTTTCATACCGATAATACTGTTTTCCTACTACTATCACTGTTCTCTTTTCATCTACTGCAAACAAGTATCATTTTCCACACCATACGTTTAACCTCTTTGTTTTTAGGAAAACCGGTGAGATTGACAACCTCACTGCTTCGTTGAGGCAAAGTGATTTGATTGTGTTGTGTAGGTTCCATGTTGCTTCTGAACCGGTAGTGTGTCCTGCCACATCAGTTGCATCAACCTTCGGAAGTGATTTCTTTATCCTACTGGTCGATTCAACCTTGGTTTCTTTCTGAGGGAAAACTTGCCGCTACACTCTTCACAACCTTTCTCTTGGGGTTTACCAACATTAGCCATCAGGCGCCGCCATTGTTGCAACATAGAGAACCTGGGTAAACTTGTGTCCCTGCCTACGGAAACTTCCCTACGTTTCCACCCACGTTCTACCATAAGACTTATGGCACCCCGTGCCATGAACAAAACTATGAATACTCAACAGTTGGCGCCCACCGTGGTGCCATCAGCGTCTGGGGTTACGTTCCGAGAGGGAATACTCGGCAGAATCGGCAGCAGAATCACGGTCGGCGGCCTAAAATTCGATGAAAACGTCGGCCGCTTCATCGACAACGGTTCCTATTTGTTGGCACGGAATCACCTGGTAAGTGCTTGTGTCCTTCCTATTGGATCTGCTAATATTTTCATACGTTTAACGATGGAAGCAATGGGTTTCCGTGGTGGAAACAAAATTTTCCCACCCGCCCTATGCCCAGTAGAAAACGGCTTCGATGCCAGATTTGGGACAAATCTGCCTTATTCATACATTGGGGTAGACCAAGATCTACTAACTTCATATCGCCATAGCATGACAGCTGGGTTCAATGCCTTTCAGGAGATGCCTATTACCAGATTGCACTTTCTAGGCATGGTGCAAGCAGAACCTGCTGAAAAAGGGAGGACGAGCAGCCCGTCAAACAGGCAGATAATGATAAGCCCACAGAAAAGATGGATGACCTGAAACCCGCTAGTAAGGCGGAAAACTCGGAAGCCGGATCTATTCTCGCTGTGATCGAAGGAAAGTTGGATTCAGAAACCAGATCTGCATCCAACGATACAGATTCCGACAGTGATGGGGAAGCTTTCGAAAGAAAAAATCAAATCTATACAGGGAGGTTTCCACGAAGTCCTCATGGCTAAGCCCGCCAAAAAAGCGGATATGGGGGAAAAGGAGGAAACAAATCCCAAAACGCCTCCACGAGATGATAATTTGAACGAAGAAGAAGAGGATGAGAAAAACCCAGAATTTCCTGACGTTCAGGAATTGACGAAAGATGAAGCCCTTAGGAAACCCCCATCCTCAAAGAAAAATAAGAAATCCGGCAAGAAGGTATACACCAAAGCCCAGAAGAAAACACTGGACAAATTGGCAGACATAGCCAACCAGATCCTGGAGGTTGGGGGAATAAGCGGCATGAAAATGGCAGAGAAGAAAAAGCTGAAATAGGCTGACACAGTTCCGGTCCCCCAGATGTCGGAACAGGATGAAGCTGATCTGCTACAAACCCCGGTTGGAAGGCATGAACCACCGGAAGTGCTAGAAGTCAGGAGACAAGCAATAATGCAGCAACATCAACAACTTTACCGGACTTGTAAAAACCTCATAAAAGCCCAAGCTTCCTTCAAAGTGAAGAAGAAAGAAATTGAGGAATCCGAACGCCAGAATCGCTCAGGAATTAAGCCTACAAGGTTACCCAGAGTAGGAATCATGGAAGACAAGCCAGTCAAATGACGGCTGGAAAACCAATCCTGGCAAAGGCAGGTGAACAACGTAAACGCTAAGGGAGAACGCATTTATAAAACTCCCGCAAAAAATGCAGAAGCTGCATTTGCCATCCTCAATGACAACCTTTAATCTGCATATGAAAAGCTTCAGGGAGTGTATGCCTTCCTTGGAAAAGCATTACATCAGCAGGAGCGAGGTCAAGCGCATTCCGGGAAATTGTATGAAAACTCATCCTTACGTAAAACTGCCGTAGATGTAGCACCCGATCCAAGCGAGCTTGGAGATTCAGTAAGTTCAAAGGGAAAGAATGAAGATCCCAAAAAGGACAGGAAAGATCCATGTGGTAAGGATGCAGCTTCCAGATCTGGGTCTCATCCGCCAAATCGTGAGAATAACCCGAAACCCCGAGTCAATGATGATCGTGAAGACAAAAACCGGAAATAAGGCAATAACGCTTTCCGCCAATCTCGTGCAGAGAAAGACGGAAAAGCAATGCCACCCCCGAGAAACCCGGCTTATAAAACCGGAAGATACGAACATCCTCATAGGCGTGAGAGGTCCCGGACCCCACCAAGAAATAAGGAGCGAGTCAGAAGCAGAACCCTGCCTCGCCACAGGGACCGGGATGTCAGAAGAAACATGGATGAGCCACGATGGCCGAATTCACGCAATAGTGGGTTAAGGAGAAGTAGATCCCCCTCAGCCCAGTCCATTGGAAGGTATTCCCCGCATGCGCGTAGAGCCGAGAGGGATGAATTGTATTTCGGACCAAAGTGTTTCACTGACAGAATCCGGAATATCAATCTTCGTGCTGGGTTTGCCAAAGTCGGGCCAACTTATCAAAAATATACTGGAAGTATAAACGCAGATATATGTCTCTCAGATTATTATATCGCCATTCAGATCAACAAAGTGACAGATTTAGAAGCAGCAAAATTCCTGCCTTTGATCTTGCTAGACGGAGAATGCGACTGGATTAATGGATTACCGTCAAGAAAAGTGGACAACTAGGAGGATATGGCCAGAGTTTTTGCTCAGCACTTTCGACGTACATAAACGCTCCAAGAGTATTAACCAGTTAAACCATTGCATCTAATACGAAAATGAGTCATACTTCGACTTTATTTCAAGATGGACAACAATGAAAAGCAACTTCTCTGGAGTGGATGACGTCCAAGCAATGCATGCTTTCGTTAACGGTCTTAAACCCGACCTTGTACCGTTCATGGTGTGATCTAAAAAGCATAAAGATCTTGATTCTTTGCTAACAACAGCCAATGGGCCTGTGATACGTCTCAAACGTATCTATATTTTCTGATATTCCATGTTGTTTTCATGCCATATGCTACATGTTTCCTATACACTTTATGTAATTTATATGGATTTCCTGGGACTAACCTATTGACAAGATGCCGTAGAGCCAGTTCCTGTTTTCTGTTGTTTTTGGTTTCAGAAAAGTTGTTCTGGAAATATTCTCGGAATTGGACGAAACAGAATCCCAAAGTCTTAGAATTCCTAGCACGTCAATGGAGTCCAAAGGAGACCCGGAGGGGGGCAGAGGAGGAGCCACACCATAGGAGGCGCAGGTCCCCTGGTCGCGCCTACAGGTGGTGTGGGCCGCTCGGGTGCCCACCGACATCATCCTTTCACCTATATAATCCCCCCGGTGCATAAACCCTAAAAGATCCAGCCCCCTTCCATGAAAAGTTCCGTAGCTCTGCCGCCGCCGTCGACAAGTTTCGTGGGACAGAAATCTCTCTTCCGGCACCCTGCCGGGAAGGGGAAGTGCCCCCGGAGCAATCTCCATCGACTCCACCGCCATCTTCATCGCCGTTGTTGTCTCTCATGATGAGGAGGGAGTAGTTCTCCCCCGGGGCTGAGGGCTCTACCGGTAGCTACGTGTTTCATCTCTCTCTCCCATGGTGTGATCTTTATGTGATCATGAGCTTTGTAATCCTGTTGAATAAGTAGATGCTACTCTTCATCTGTTATGCTACTCAAGTGGTTTGTCATCAAATCTCCGTAGACACTTTGATCATGGTGTAAAGGTGACAGTGTGTGCATCGTGTGGTTTAGCATGATATTTATATTTTGTGTTGGATGACCCTATGAAATTGTGGTGTTTATTTGGAACCATCTAGGTCTCATGGTGATAGCGTGGGGGGTTACATAGATGGGTAAATGTGAACTCTAAGGAGTGCTCTTATAGCCCTACGCAATAATTGGTGTTTGTTATTCGACCGGAGAGTGGTTCAGAGTAGCATAGTGAAGAGATGATATTTATGCATTAAAATATGTTATTATTGTTGAGAGTGTCCACTAGTGAAAGTATGATCCCTAGGCCTTGTTTCAAAGCATTGAAACACCATTTACAATCAGTTCTTCTACATGTTTGCTTGTTGCCATTTTATTTCAGATTGCTACTATCACTTATAACCATCCATATTACTTGTATTTCACTATCTCTTCGCCGAACTAGTGCACCTATACAACTGACAATTGTATTAGGTGTGTTGGGGACTTCTTGTATCGTAATTGCAGGGTTGCTTGAGAGGGATATCTTTGACCTCTTCCTCCCCGACTTCGATAAACCTTGGGTGATCCACTTAAGGGAAACTTGCTGCTGTTCTACAAACCTCTGCACTTGGAGGCCCAACACTATCTACAAGAATAGAAGCGTGCATAGACATAAAGCTCTTTTCTAGCGCCGTTGCCGGGGAGGTAAGGTAAAAGGTACTCACATCTTCTATGAGTGCTCAAAGTTATTTCCTTTAGATTCTGTAATTATATCTTTTTGTTTCTTGTTTTTATTTTCACTAGTTAGGCTTAATGGAAAACAACAAAAATATGAGAGAGCTTTATAATATTTATCTTGAGTTAGGACATGAAGTGTTCAAACAAAAAATTAAAAAACCTATGGAACTTTATTTGCATGCCAGTAGAAATGTTATTAGTATGAATTCTTTGAACACCATTATTGCTAATGCTATGGAAAAATCTAAGCTTGGAGAAGTTGGTTTTGATGAATATGATATTCTTAGTCTCCGAAGTTTTGAGGAGGAAATTTTATTTGATGATACTTTGCCTCCAATATATGATGATTATAATGATTGCGGTATTCTAGTTCCACCTATTATTGAGGAGAAATTTAATTGTGATTATGATATGCCTCTTATATATGATGATTACAATGATAAATATGCTATTTTCAGTCCATCTACTATTGAGGATAAAGTTCATTATGATTATACAATTCCTCCAATTTATGATGATTGCAATGATGGATGTGATAGTTTTACTCCCACTATTACTAATGAGAAGGATTTTAATTATGTAGAGAGAAATGATAATAATTGTATGCTTAATCATGATAAAAATGCTTTATGTGATAGGTATATTGTATAGTCTATTCATGATGCTACCAAGAATTATTTTGAGAGAGGAAAATATGGTTATGGGAATCTTCATGTTATTAAATTTCCTCTCTTTATGATGAAAGTTTTGAGCTTTATCTTGTGTTGCTTCTATATGCTGGTTTATTTAGGACCCTCTGGTCATTGTGAAATAGGAAGACACGGTTTCATGTATCTCAATAATATTAAGTCTCCTCTCTTTATGTTAAAAGTTTTGAAGTTGCACTTGTTTTGCCATCCTATGCTAGCTTTGTGCTTCATTGATTTGTTTTCTTACAATACTCCTATGCATAAGAAGAGTGTTAGCTATAAAAATGTTTTATATATGCTTCTTGATGATCTCTTATTGTTCTTCAATTCTTATTCTTACGTGAGCATCTTTTAAGACTATCATGCCTAGCTAAAAGGCGTTAAAGAAAAGCACTTCTTGGGAGATAATCCATGGTTTTATTTTTGCAATTTTTTCTTGTGTTTTCTTTGGGTCAATGTGTTGTTTAATTCTGTAGAAACACCTTTGTATCTTTCTTGAAAAGCACTTCTTGGGAGATAATCCAAGTAAAGTCTCTTGTGAAAATTTGAAGTTACATTTGGATTTCTGCGCAGGAAACAGATTTCTGTTGTCCACCGTTAAATTTGTGTGAATTCACAGAAAGATCAAAATGACCTGCAAATTTTTATGATTAATCCTCAGCTAATTATGAAACTTTTTTTAGCTTTGCGTTTTTCAATTTGAGCAACGTAAGTGCCCCCCAAAAAATTCGCCTCTATAGACTGTTCTGGTTTTGACAGATTCTGCCTTTTTGCTTGCCTTCTCTCTTTTACTATGTTGAGTGGATTTATTTGCTCAAAAAAAATCAGTGGTTGTGGCTAATGTTTAAAAAGTATTAATAATGCTTGTGTCCAAAGAGAACATGTGATTTTTTGATTGTGCACTAACCCTCTAACGAGAATTATTTTGAGTTTTGTGTGAAGAAGTTTTCAAGGGTCAAGAGAAGAGGGTGATATAATTGATCAAGAAAAGTGAAAAGCCAAATCTTGGGGATGCCCCCGTGGTTCATCCTAGAAAATTCCAAGAATAATCAAGCATCTAGGCTGCAACTTATTAAGTCACTTTTAGTGAGACTATATTTTTATTCGAACACATCATATGCACTTTTCTTGAAGCGTCTGTTTGTTATTGTTTTGCTTTCTTTTATTTTCCATGCTGTAATAAAAATAGTTGGAACCCACCATTCTTGTGTGGGAAAGAGACACGCTCCGCTTTTTATATGAATACTCGTTTTCTATCATGCTCGTATTCTTAGGTTTTCTTCTAGCCGCTGCAAATCCTTTCAGCTCCTGGTTTTCATGCATCTCTTATTTAGAGTTGTTAGTTCTAGTAGAGTAGTACTAGTATTCTCTAATTTCATTGCTATATCTCTTGGAGAGTTTTTGTTTTGTATAAAATGATTGGTGTTGGAAAGCAGTAGTACAATTTTCGTACTTATAATGCTGCAAAAAGCTCCCATAGACTGTGGCTAGACTTTTTCATGTCATGTTGGATGTTATTTTAATTCTATGCCTAGTAGTTATTATTGTAGCATTACTTGTCTCAAATATACGAGGGTGCTTAATGTGCCATTGACAGAATCATGAGTTTTTTTTTTATCACATTAAAGCATAAATTTGTGGAGTTCTCCTTCGAATTTTTTATTTGGTTGACTTGGTGCATGCTTACACCATGTTTATGACTACAAACCAGTCACCTATAGCCTCTATGATCATTTAGTTTTTCACTTGTAATACTGTTTATGCTTTGATTAATAATGTTTTTGTCGCTATGCATGAATATGACCATTCTTGTTCTTTTAATTTGTCGCTCCCAGTCTTTTGCTAGCTTCCACCTGTACTGAGTATGAGCTCTACTCGTGCATCCAACTCCCAAAAACCAAATTTTGCCAAATGTGTCCACCATACCTACCTACATGTGGTATTTAACCGCCACTCTAAGTAAATTTCTCATGTGCTACCTTTAAACTTTCAAAATTATTCCTGTTTTGTGCCCATGTTTTTAGCTTATGAGGACGTGAATAGAGAATCTTCATCTCACTTGTTGATTGGACTTTACACACCTGTACTAGTGGCAATATACGGTTATCCAAATTGATAGAAGACCTGGCAGCGGGGTGCCCAGCCCCAAAATTGGTTATTTTAAATTCTCTTCACTATTTTTCCCCGATTATCAGTCGAAGCATAATTGTGTAAACAAAAGAGAAGAGGGATGACCTTCTATACCAGTTGCGTCCTTCAATGGGAGCCGCTCTTGTGAAGTCTCATTGGCTTGTGACGTACTGTATTTTCTATTTACCATTCGTTGACATAAGTATACACCTCTCTAAAAAATATTTTCAATACATCTGTTTAATAAAATAAAAAGCTCTAGCACATGAGTTAATCCCTGCTTCCCTCTGCGAAGGGTCTTTCTTTTACAAAGATTATTCTTGATTGATTCATTATGTGTGTTGACACTCGTTTTTGGCTCACAAAAGGAAGTCAATAAGATGAGCCCAAATGAAAAAATAATGTGAATGAAAGTTGTGCGTCTCGTCGAAACAAACAACTTTGATTTTTGGCTCATCTCGATCCGACGTCATATGCAACTTCTAAAGCCAAAATACCATATATCATCTCATTATGCGAGCAAATCCGCCAAACCATAGACATACTCTGCATTTTGGCGGGAGCATTGGTGAAACGTGTTGAAAACCTTCAGATTGTGTCAAACTTTTTCCATTTTATTTTGAAGCATTAAGGTGAGGTCAAATTGAAAAACTTATTGAATAAAAGTTCTTCATTTTTTTGATACAAACAACTTTTTCTTCTACGAGATATTGATCTGAGATAGTTTACAACCTCGAATATGCAAAATACGGATGGGCAAGAACTCTCAGATTCAGATTCGATTCGAACTCTTTTCAGTGCGAATAAGATTAAACAATGAAGATTTATTCGGATGAGAAAACACATAAAATAAGAGTTCCTCGTATTTTTGAGAAGAACAACTTTGTCTTCTATGTGATTCCTATTTGATATTGTTTACTGCCTCGAAAACGACCCGCAAGGTGCAGCCAGTTTTTAGACCGAACAGTTTTGGAAGGTTCGAGTCAAACAATCCGAATTGGATGCAAATTAGGGATTTTGGACGTGAATCCAAGAATTTTCCTTGCACGGGAAGTCCAGACGCCTCTTATATATATGAGGGGTGACGGCCGATTGAACCAACACCAATCGAAGAAACACAAACCCTAATTTATCATGTTCATCTATCTCTCTCTCTTGTACCTTGCTTCTCATTTCTTCGCCGTTCTTCAAACAATGGAGGGTTGCGGATCCACGAGGCTCTAGGGGAGTTTAGGACGACTTGGAGCAGCCAATCGTCACCGGGTCATCCGAAGGGGTCCCTCCCGAGAAACCGAGGCGTCTGGCCTTCAAAAAGCGCCTGCCCGACTGTCTTGCGTACCGCGCTTCCGACATGCCTCCCGCGGTGCGAGTTGCAGAGCATCTCTCTCGGCGCCGCGGGTACACGAGGACGTGTTCGTGTGACGCGTTCGCGCGTCAACACACTTTTTTGGCGACTCTGCTGGGGACGAAGCATTGAGCGGTCTCCAGCCCGTTCTTGCTACGAAGAGAGCGTCATCAAGAGCTGTAATCTACAACATTATCGTGAATCCGCAATCTCCATATGTAGATGCAAATTGCTCTCATGTTAATGTTGCTAAATCTTTTGATATGAGTACGACATCGGCTAGCCCTAGTTCTTACTATGTGAAAGAGCTGATGCAAAACAATCTCTATGCTTCAAATCGTTATAATTTTAGCAAAGTGCAATATGTATACTCGAATTCTCATGCATCGGCAACCCCGGAAGTACATATGCCGATGAACAACATGGTGAGTTTGGTTAATCAATTTGAAGCACCCAACATTAGAAGTTTTGATAGCATGCAAGCGAGTGTTTCACCTTTTTGTGCATCGACAAGTGACATGCAATATGTTAGTTCATCTTTGAATATATGTCGATGGATAGGGGAATTGGACATGCAACTACTAGCTATTTGGCCAATTACCCACAACCATCATATGCTACACCTTCTGTTACTAATATTTCATCTTCATGTGCAACTGGTGAGCTTCATAATTCGGCTCCACACTTTCAAAGTGACCATGGCCGAATAACTGAAAATTTAACAGGAACACACGTACCTTCATCTACTTCTGCCGCATATGGATTGGATAGTTTCAAGGAAAGACTTGCAGCTGAATTCAATAAGATCAATGCTATTCATTTGAGAGCAGATGAAAATTCCCATGATCTATCTGCAATACAACCTTTAGAGGTGCTTAAGAAGAGGCGTGAAGAAGAAGATCAACAATTTGAACTCAAATGTTATCCTTCACAGGCACAAAGTTTCGGTAACGCATTGCCGAAAGAAGCTAAAAGTTTCGGGGGGGTAATCTCACCCTACAGAGCAAAGCACTAACGAATTCACAAGCCAACTTTTGAGGAATTAACAAATGAACAACGTCAAGGCTATGAAGTATTCAAAAGAAAGCGTGATGAGGAGTTCAAGAAGCTTGAGAAGAGACTCAAAGATGAGCATGAAGCATATAGGAAAAAGCTTGAAGAGGAAGATATGCGGATGTTTCTTGCATATCTTGAGAAGGACCGTCAAGAAAGTATTACTTCGGTTGGAGATCTCAAGTTACATACTCCGTGCAACAATCAAAGTGAACCCTCTAATAAATCTAGACAAGATAAAGAAGTTCTGCGAATTGATAGAATCCATGAAGGAAGTGTGAATGATTCGGAAAGTTTGGTTGCTTTGGTTATTGAAAAAGCCGAATCAAACATTACATGTGCCGAATCTATTGAATCAAAAGAAGCAAACTTCACTGATGAAGAGCATGGAAAGATTAGCAAAACAACCATGCTTGATTTTTCTTGAAGTAAGGGAGCTTGCATGTTTCCCTATAAGTTTTGTGCCAAAGAGATTAATGAACTTCAAGTGCAAGAAAGTATAGCCGAACCAAGTTCGCTTGACATTGAGCATCAAAGTAATGAGGTACGAGACCCAGAAAATGAAGAAGAAAAGGCGTTGGAAAATCATCTAGAGTTGGGGAAAGATATTGCTTGGGTAATTCAACCATCATGTTCTCTCGACGTCTTCGAAGAGGTATATCCAGCAAATAATTTACTTATTTTTCGATTTGGTCAAAACTATATTGTTGATGCATCTATTAGCAAGATTTTCATAAGAAACATTGAAAGACCAATCGTGAAAAGTAATTTATTTGCTAGTGATAAAATTGTAATAAAAACTATCGGTCAACATATTACAAAATTTAGAGAGACCGGTAGTAACAAATTATTACAGCAAGAGCTTTCCCCGTTGTTTCATTTAGAATTTGTGTTTACATGGGTGGCTTTGCTTATCTCATACTTGGCTAACATTTGGTCTCAAGTGAGAATGTTTGTTCTAATTATTTTAGTTTCAGAAATATAAAGCCAAGCGTAGAATCTCTTGAGAAAGCCGATGCTAGTATGATGGTTTATTCAAAAACATCGGAGAATCATTGCAAAAATCAAAGCATAGCCGAATGGGGTGGTGTCAAACTTGAACCATTCGGTTACTTAACTCAAAATCCGTTCTCGCAACATGATCGGCTAGTTAATAAAAATTGTACCTTCAGTTTGAGTCTGTGTGATCGCATTTTTGATATATTCCTCAATGATAATTATATTATGATTCGTGATCACCATGCAGAGCCATCAATACAAGGACAAATGTATTGCAAGTTGCATGATTCGTTTGAACATAGTATTAACAATTGTGACATGTTTCAGCAAATAGTGCAATCGGACATTTATAAAGGACGATTGAATTTTGGTGAGTCACATATAGATGACGAGTCTATTTTAGTTTGTTTTGATGGCAAAACTATTTTACATCGGCTACCAAAAGCCGATTCATTAGAAGATGAGCAGGTACACGGTGAAGACGGTGAGATCAAGTCTTCAAGAAAAGAAATTGTTCAGGAGCACATGAAAAATATTCTTGAAGATGGGAATTCCATTGATGCTACACCGATGACATCAAGCATTGGGAGGCAACAAGAAAATCCGAAGATTGATGCATGCAAAATCAAGAAGAACAAAGGACGCTATAAGCACAAGGGTAAGAAATCAAAAGTTACTTTCAGAGAGCTATTGGAGAAATATCAAAAAGAGATTGAAACAAAAAGTACTTATCGGCCGAGTAGTGCAAAAGAATCAATATCACCCCCAAGGCGCAAGTACAATAACCGGTATTGGCGAAAAGATAAGTTTAATGAAGCAAGTTCATATCCTCCTTTTGGGCCGCCAATACAAAGGTCATGGACACCTCCCTATGCTAATTCTTATCCATATTCATCATGGGACATGTATGGTTCATGGGCATATTATCCATATTATTCTAGACCGTCTAACCCAAATTATACAATTCCAAATAGATCATCATTGGATCAACCATCGCATGCCAAAGACCGTTTCAATAAAAAAGAACCGGTCCGGAGCTCAAGAGTCAATCAGGTTTACCAAGTGAAAAAAGGATGGTCGCAAGTGTGCAATTTCACATTCAGTTTCAAGTAACAAAGAGCCGGTCCAATTGACCTTGGCTATTAAAGGCACAGAGATGAAACAACAAATTGTTGAAGATCAAAGTGTGAAATCTGAATGTGCGAAGTTGAGAGTTCCAAAGTTCAAGAAAGAGTTGCCAAAGCGGAAACAAAAAGTACAGTCGGGATGCCCACTCAGCTTATCAAGTTGGCAAGAAAGTAAACTGCAAAGGCTTAGTGCAGAAGAGTTAAAAAAGAAGAACATGGAATGGATTCCTAAGGAGAGTCGCAAGGACAAGAATGATGTGCAAGATTCTGTTGTAACAAAAATTATAGAAGTAAAGAAAGAGAAGACTGTAACTAACAAGCAATTAAGCCGAAGGTCTATATCAGCTAAGAAAAATCTTCGGTTGGCACATCATCTATACTCTTCAACCGTGCCATCATTGCCTTTGTCATGGAGTTCACCACCAGGTATGATTGGTTACCCCCTATGGACTTATTTTGATCCATGGGTGCATCATAATTATTTATATCATCGAAGGGTAATACCAAGTCAATATGCATTTGATTAATTTCTATATTGTTGCTACTATCAAGAGCCAAAATATTTCAAGTTCGTTATCATATTTATTGTTTCATTTATTTCGGCTATACATACGTTGGTGGTTGGTTTATGCATGCCCTTGAGGCAAAGATATGGGGCCGATAGTCTTCTATCGTCCTAAGAAATTATTGAGACATGACCGGTGTGGTGTGATAACATCATTCCTAGTAATACTACAGATCGAGACAAGGTGTGCGTCAATTGACAATTATGCTCTTACTCATGCTTTGATGATATTTGGCCTATGAGTCTTTAAAATTTATGAATGGACAAATTTTGCTTGCTATTTTGTTGGGCAACAAATCAATCATGAGCATAATGTTTGATATTAATTTTGATCTTGTCTCTCTGGTACCATGGAGATTGCATTTGTTGATCTAGCTTTAAGACAATGGCATGTACATTGGCATTGTTTGTTCATCTCCTTTTGGTGCTATTTTTGAATTCTCATTCCCTTTAGAATATGATGCACTAATAGTCAAGCCGAATACGAATATTTTCTATTCGTGTTAGAATTTTTATTTGCTATAGATGCTCCATATGTTGAGACTTCTGGTGATTCGTTGTAAGTAGTGCAATAATTTCATGGTTTACACATATTTCGACGAATCACCTACTGTTTGTCTTCATATATGTCTAGGTATAACTTTTATCCTGAAGTGCTTTAATAATTCTCTTATGCCTAGACATGAAATGTGGTGGGTTGGTGGGCAAACATCGGGCTACCATGTTAATCATGGTGCACTGCATATTCCCCCTGAGTCGATGCTTTGTTTCACCAATGAAAGTAAGGCCGGATCGAGCCAAGCCGCTTCGGCCATGCATTAATGGAAAATCTAATGCAGGTAACCGGAAGAAACTCATTGTTAATTATATGCAAAATCCTACAAGAAGATAAGCATGACTGTTTGGCGGGTTGCTTTGAAATACGTATTGACGGGTGATGACCCTTATCGCCGAACGGTTGGTGTTATTCTTTCAGGATACTTGGATCAAAGATTATTAAGGTATTTTCCCTCTTACACATATGGTCCATAATCTAGTATCCTCCTGAGAACACATGGCCGATGGAGTGTTGACATCGATCCTAGAACAAGAATGGCGCAAGTTATTTTTTGGCACGCAAGCTTTGCCAAAAAACTGGGGGACATGTGTTGACACTCGGTTTTGGCTCACAAAAGGAAGGCAACAAGATGAGCCCAAATTAAAAAATAATGTGAATGAAAGTTGTGCGTCTCGTCGAAACAAACAACTTTCATTTTTGGATCATCTCGATCCGAGGTCATATTCAACTTCTAGAGCCAAAATACCACATATCATCTTATTATCCGAGAAAATCCACCAAACCATAGACATACTCTGCACTTTGGCGGGAGCATTGGTGAAATGAGTTGAAAACCTTCAGATTACGTCGAACTTCTTCCACCTGATTTTGAAGCATCAAGGTGAGGTCAAATTTAAAAACTCATTTAATGAAGGTTTTTTGTTTTTTTTTAGAAGAACAACTTTGTCTTCGACGAGATTTTGATCTGAGGTCGTTTACGACCTCGAATCTGCAAAATACGGATGAGCCAGAACTGCCAGATTAGGATTTGATTCGAACTCTTTTCAGTGCGGACAAGATTAAACCATCAAGATTGATTTGGATAACAAAACACATAAAATAAGAGCTCTTCGTATTTTTTATACAAACAACTTTGTCTTCTACGTGATTCCGATTTAAGATTGTTTACTACCTCGAAAATGACCCGCAAGGTGCAGCCAATTTTGAGACCGAACAGTTTTGGAAGGTTCGAGTCAAACATCCGACTTGGATGCAAATTAGGGCTTTTGGACGTGAATCCAAGACTTTTCCTTGCATGGGAAGTCTAGCCGCCGCTTATATACATGAGGGGTGATGGCCGATTGATGGCTAGGTTGAGACTCCAAGTGCAGAGTGTGTAGCTAGTGGCAAGCCTTCTTCCCCACGAGGGTGACTCGAGGGTTTATATCAAACTCTTGGGGAGCCAGTATTTCAGCAGTTGTCTTCCAAGCTTCCTCCAGGATCCTGCAAACAAGTAGAGAATTTTGTGCCCTCAACCTCACCAAGTGGTTGTCAAGCACAAGGTGTGAGACTTCTAAATTGCAATGCAAAACTGAAAGTAAATGTGCAATAATTAAATCTACTACTAAATGCAAATGAGAAAATAAATATGCAATGGATTTTTTTTGTATTTTTGTGATGCAAGTGGTGATGGAGATAATGTAAATTCGAATTGGAGATGCAAGTAAAGTAAAGTGCAAGTAAAGTAAATTGCAGCAAAGTAACTAGAGTGTTTTCTTATATTTAAAATAGGACCGGGGTTCATGGTTTCACACTTGCATTCTCTCAAATAAAGTGGTAGACGGTGGACATAAAGAATTACATGTGAGATTACAATAACATGTTTAACATTGAGTACTTTCATATGGGCATCACGTCCTAGCATAGAGATCTCTACGGTCATATTGATCCCTCTTATACTCCACCAAGATGCGAAATAAATCATAACACCTCGATAATTAAGGAAAAACTAGAGTATAGCTTTAAGCAATGTGACATGAAGTTGAAGTAAGAACTTGCTAGATCTAGTCATGGAGATTGATTAGTGTCACTTCAAATCTCCGGTAACAAGGTACTCCTTTTTATCCCTAGTGAGGTAACTAAGAAAGGTTTAACAAAACCTAAGTGGATCGCTGAACTTCTGTCACTTTCACAGCACTAGCCACCCCCTTACTCCAACTAATGCACCCATCACCCCACACACGCTCTCAAGAACTAGATTGATCAAAGCTAGCAAATAAGAATGGGGTACATAAGATACATCTACTCAAATAACTCAAGAGAAACAATTGCAATCTCAGATTCAATAACTCATAGAAAAGATCCACCACATAGGAATTACAACGGTGCCCGTAATCATGTGAGGCAGCTCATACAGATATAATTAGTGAAGCACATAGAGAGAGAGATACAAGTGCTACTTCCACAAACCCATATCCCTGGGGTGGACTACTCCCTCTTCATGGAGATGTCGATGGAGATGACGTTGGAGGGGTAGGAGATCACACCGGCGGCGCCCCGCCGGAGTTTTCCCCCTCCAATCTGGAACTTCTGGTCTCTGTTTCGGTGTTTCGGCGTCGCTCTTCTCCGTAAGGGTACGGGGGACCCTTTTTATAGTCGGTTTTAGGTCAAGACGGAGTCGTTAAGTCGAAGATGGAAGGAATTGGGGGGGGCCTCTCACGCGGCCAAGGAATCTGGCCGCGTGAGGGGTCCTCTTTTGGGCCTCCTTGCCCAATTCTCGTGGATCCTTCGCCCGCAAGTCTTCTCCTTCCAAGAAAATGACCCCCGCAGATTTTCAGGTGATTTCGCGGAAGTTTGCCCCCTGAAACGTCAAAAAATAGAAAACGGGGTTTCTGACAGGCAGGGTTAATTCCATAAAAGTTGGGGGACTTTGTAATTTAACCCCAAAATACTATAAAACATTGAATTATACCCTTATATGATGCAATATGTAATAGAAAACCATGTGAAAATAGGCAAAATTCATCTATGCATTTTACATGCACCAACATCCCCAAGCTTAACCCATGCTCGTCCTCGAGTATGAAGGTGATAAAACTAAGATGGGTTTTGCATATTGAAACAATCATGGGATATCAAGGAGGATTATTCATGCTACATATAATCAAATGATTAATACTAGAAATGAGTAGCAATATACAATTCATGTTGTAAGAAATATCAAATATGCAAGCAAAGATGATTCATGAAAGTTCACAAAGTGTATAATGAAATAAAAACACTATGGACCAAATGCATACATAAAATGAAAAATAAAATCCTATATTGGTCAAAGAATAGCATAATGGAGAATAGAAAATATGGTGGACACTTTGGAGAAAATTGAGTAGAGGTAAAACATGATCAAGTCTTATTTGGCCTCTAAATTATTCAACTAAAATTACTAATTGAAATGTGGTATCCATTGATCTAGGACTCTCATTGCCCCTTTATCACTAGCATCTTAAAATTGTGAGTATTGAAGTAATGAGAATGACAAGGTGGTTGAAAGCCTCATGCCCCGTGAGTGTGAAAACCTACTCCATAATTACTCAACTTAAGATTCCCAATAAGCTTTGTATAATCATAATAATTATTAATGACATCATAGAGAACCGCAAAGAGGTACCTCTTGCCCCATGACATGGAAACAAGCCCATGTTACAATGACAAGATGAACAAACGGAGTAGACTCATCATCCTTTTTATTTTCATTCACTATTA
Organism: Alopecurus myosuroides; assembly: GCA_028641055.1. Classification (NCBI taxonomy): domain Eukaryota; kingdom Viridiplantae; phylum Streptophyta; class Magnoliopsida; order Poales; family Poaceae; genus Alopecurus; species Alopecurus myosuroides. The sequence continues at coordinate 636,763,812 of CM054057.1, read as the reverse complement.
TGCATAGCTTCGTATTTTATTATAGGATGTGTTGTAGAGTCACTCAAGCTGTAAGTAAATTTCCAGCATGATAAAGCATGGCTTGGGTTAGCGGCCCAATGCGTTTCTCTAGTCATATAGATACTTACTCATCAAAACTTACTATTCCTCTATTTCATTTCGGCACGGCAGGAGTCCAAAAACAAAAGTACATGATATCAACCAAATGTAATTTTTTTTGTGCAATGTTGAAAGCTTTCCGGTGATACACGTTTATAGCTATCTCCCAACCACACACTTGTCAAACGCAAAACTTGTGGCTCCCATCATTGGGTCATGTTTATTAGATGCATAAAAAGTAAAGTGTGCCTTCAAAAGTTCGTGAGAGTCCTATCCCAAGTTCAACCCATGACATTTAATAAAGTGAATATCTTAATTTAGAACATAAATAACACAATAACATGGTGAACATACTCGGAATAGCAATGAACCTAATGGGAAGATATGGTGGACTCACTGGAAATACTTGGCTAAGGAGTGTTGGAAACACGTTTTTACTTGTTGGAATTTTTAATTTTTTGGGCTAGCAAGAGGGAGATAGTTGACCAGCTACTATGCATGCATATGTCCATAGAACTACTCATTTCATGACAAACTAAATAAACCAGCAATTAACATCAAAGACATGAATAAGAGATAGCTCAAGACAACATTATTGCAAATTTCTACACATAAAAAGCCTATAAATCATGCAAACATATGTAGCTCTTCAAATCAACCATGGCATCCCTATTCCAAGTCATAATAATAGCATCCAATACATTCCAACCCCAAACTCCAGTAGCTCAATCTCATATAAAATGATGGTGGTGGTCTTATCAAAACAAAAATAAAAACAAAAACTAGACGCTTCAAGTCTCTACGATAAATGCTTTGCTTAGAAAAACAGAAAGTAGACCTGTGCTAACCAAAAGAGTGTAGCTCCAGTGGGGTGTTCATCACATCCCCAAGCTTATGGCTTTCACCATTCTTGGATGTCTTGAGGCGCGGCTCCTCTATTCCCTGTGAAAAAAACTTCACAAAACATGTTTCTCCCATTCTTTTTCTGTGGGGTGAGATTAGCAAGGACAAACAAATCACATGCTTGCTGTGCAAAATACCAAATCAAATGCTCCAGTAGATAGACAATAAGGTTCATTACGTTGTATGTTCACTCTCTTGCTTGAAAGAATCATGGAAATTCGATTCCCAAGCCCAAAGAGTGCATAAAAAAAAAGAAGGCAGAATCTGTCCAGAAAAGCAGCAGCAGAAAAACGAACGTTTTCCCCTAAGCTAGACTCGTCAATAAATTAAGCCAATTTTTGTGCTTATATAGGACAAACAGTTTCAGTATATACTAAAAAATTAGCTCAATCCGACATACCAATAAAAAACGTAAAATCATACGGTGAGCAGACTCGTGCTGAAACAGAAATTTCATGCACTAGGATAGCAACTTATAAGTCCAAATGGGTTTGACTTGACTCTTTATTGAAAACTCCAAAATTAAAACAAAAAAACTAATCTCTTGAGACAGCAAGAGGACACTAGGAAAATCCAAACAAAAACAACCGGGTTGCCTCCCGTAAAGCGCTTTCTTTATAGCCATATAGCTAGGCTTTACTCACTTGATAATCAAGAGGGATAAAGCTCATGAGGGAGCTTGTTCTTCAGCGTGCCCCTCTTCCTTGGGAAGTTCTCCATGCTTTTCTTGTGAGGTAACTGAAACTTTACATTCCCTTCCTTGGAGTCTATGATTTCACCTGTAGTACGAAGAAAAGGTCTACCCAAAATAATAGGACTAGGGGATTTATCCCCCATATCCATAATAATGAAATCAACGGGTACGAAAGTCATGTGCAATTCAATCATAACATCTTTTACTTGTCCTACAGCATGTTTAGTAGAGTTATCAGCAAGGACAAATTCACTTGAGCACTTTTCTAAATTTTCTAGTTCTAGCAATTCATATAATTCTTTAGAGAGTACCGATACACTAGAACCTAGATCTAACATAGCATGGTGAATTTATTTTCCAATTGAAACTAGCACCTTGGGGATCCATGCATACCCAAGCTTAGGAGGTATCATGGCCTCATTCTTGTACCTAGCAATTTTTTCTTGCAAGACATGATTACCAATATAAGATCCAAAGCCAGGTTGATTAACATTTATAGTGGGATCACTAGCAAATTTTTGTAGAGTAGCAAAAAGTTCTTGCAAGCTACTTTTTTCTAAATCAAGCAATGGATCCTTAATTTCAGTGAGCATCATAATTTCCTCTACTTTTCCTTTTCTATTATGCATATTAAAAATCTCATAGCGATCATCAAAAATATCCTCGGGTACTTCAGCCTTTTTTAAGCTCTCTTTAATTTTAACCTCTAAGAGCAAACTTTCAAGCAAAACATGGGTATTTGCATCATTAGTACTAGTAAAAGATCCCCCACATTCATTATCTAAAAAGGCTCTAGAAGTTTCAGAAAGTCCCTTATAAAACATATGCATAAGTATCCAATCTCTAAAGCCATGCCCTATTCCATATGCTCTACTTCTAAATCTCTCCCATGCTTGTATCATTGATTCATCTTTTTCTTGTTTAAAGGTAATGAGCAATTGTTTAACATTGTAATTCTTTTCAGCATGACAAAACCTTTCAATAAATGCAGCCCTTAAGTTGAACCAAGTAGTAAAATTGCTAGGAGGCCATCTTAATATCCAATCTAATGCTTTGCCTCCTAGTGAGTAGGGAAAGAGTTTAACTTTAGTAGTGTTGATGTTTGCATGATTCAAGTTCAAAGTTTTACATCTTTCATCAAATTTCTTAAGATGGAACAAAGGGTCTTCTTTAGGCTTTCCATAGAAACGAGATTCATAAATCATTTTAATAACACTAGGATCTACCTCTAATTTTTCAACGGGAATATTTATCTCTTGAGGGAAATTCCTAACACTGAATGGCCAATAAGTTCTCTGCTCCATTTTCCAAGTTTTTATGTAGTTTTTAATTTTTTATGCAAAACAAAAGTAAAGTAACTAAGCAAATTCGAAATACTAAAATAATCTACATAACTAAATGCAAAACTAAAATCCAAACTAAAATAAAATATGCAAGACAAAACAAAAACAAGAACAAAAACAAAACAAAAACAAAAACAAGACAAGAAACAAAACAATCTACTTGAAAGAAGGTGGAGATAGAAAGGACGGTACTCACGTAGGTGCAACCTCCCCAAGCTTAGGTGTTTGCACACTTTGTTGGTGATGAAGACTTCTTGTGAGCTCCCTTGGACAACTCCTTCACCTATGGCTCCCCGGCAACGGCGCCAGAAAAACGCTTGATGGCTAGGTTGAGACTCCAAGTGCAGAGTGTGTACCTAGTGGCAAGCCTTCTTCCCCACGAGGGTGACTCGAGGGTTTATATCGAACTCTTGGGGAGCCAGTATTTCAGCAGTTGTCTTCCAAGCTTCCTCCAGGATCCTGCAAACAAGTAGAGAATTTTGTGCCCTCAACCTCACCAAGTGGTTGTCAAATACAAGGTGTGAGACTTCTAAATTGCAATGCAAAACTGAAAGTAAATGTGCAATAATTAAATCTACTACTAAATGCAAATGAGAAAATAAATATGCAATGGATTGTTTTTGTATTTTTGTGATGCAAGTGGTGATGGAGATAATGTAAATTCGAATTGGAGATGCAAGTAAAGTAAATTGCAGCAAAGTAACTAGAGTGTTTTCTTATATTTAAAATAGGACCGGGGTTCATGGTTTCACACTTGCATTCTCTCAAATAAAGTGGTAGACGGTGGACATAAAGAATTACATGTGAGATTACAATAACATGTTTAACATTGAGTACTTTCATATGGGCATCACGTTCTAGCATAGAGATCTCTACGGTCATATTGATCCCTCTTATACTCCACCAAGATGCGAAATAAATCATAACACCTCGATAATTAAGGAAAAACCAGAGTATAGCTTTTAAGCAATGTGACATGAAGTTGAAGTAAGAACTTGCTAGATCTAGTCATGGAGATTGATTAGTGTCACTTCAAATCCCCGGTAACAAGGTACTCCTTTTTATCCCTAGTGAGGTAACTAAGAAAGGTTTAACAAAACCTAAGTGGATCGCTGAACTTCTGTCACTTTCACAGCACTAGCCACCCCCCGTTACTCCAACTAATGCACCCATCACCCCACACACGCTCTCAAGAACTAGATTGATCAAAGCTAGCAAATAAGAACGGGGTACATAAGATACATCTACTCAAATAACTCAAGAGAAACAACTGCAATCTCAGATTCAATAACTCATAGAAAAGATCCACCACATAGGAATTACAACGCTGCTCGTAATCATGTGAGGCAGCTCATACGGATCTAATTAGTGAAGCACATAGAGAGAGAGATACAAGTGCTACTTCCACAAACCCATAGCCCTGGGGTGGACTACTCCCTATTCATGGAGATGTCGATGGAGATGACGTTGGAGGGGTAGGAGATCACACCGGCGGCGCCCCGCCGGAGTTTTCCCCTCCAATCTGGAACTTCTGGTCTTTGTTTCGGTGTTTCGGCGGCGCTCTTCTCCGTAAGGGTACGGGGGACCCTTTTTATAGTCGGTTTTAGGTCAAGACGGAGTCGGTAAGTCGAAGATGGAAGGAATTGGGGCCACAGGGGCCAAAAGGGGGCCTCTCACGCGGCCAAGGAATTTGGCCGCGTGGAGGGTCCTCTTTTGGGCCTCCTTGCCCAATTCTCGTGGATCCTTCGCCCGCAAGTCTTCTCCTTCCAAGAAAATGACCCCCGCAGATTTTCAGACGATTTCGCGGAAGTTTGCCCCCTGAAACGTCAAAAATATAGAAAACGGGGTTTCTGACAGGCAGGGTTAATTCCATAAAAGTTGGGGGACTTTGTAATTTAACCCCAAAATACTATAAAACATTGAATTATACCCTTATATGATGCAATATGTAATAGAAAACCATGTGAAAATATGCAAAATTCATCTATGCATTTTACATGCATCACCGATTGAACCAAAACCACTCGAACAAACACAAACCCTAATTTATCGTGTTCATCTATCTCTCTCCCTTGTATCTTGCTTCTCGTTCTTCGTTGTTCTTCAGGTTTGGAGGCTACGATCCACGAGGCTCCAGGGGCGTTAAGGACGACTTGGAGCAGCCAATCGTCGCCGGGTCCTCCGACGGGGTCCCTCCCGAGGAACCGGGGTGTCTGGCCTCAAAAAGCGCCCGCCGCACTGTCTTGTGTACCGCGCTTCCGGCAGGCCTCCCGCGGTGCGAGTTGCGGAGCATCTCCCTCGGCTCCGCGGGTACACGAGGACGTGTTTGTGTGACGCGTTCGAGCGTCAACAATGTGTTATTATTTGCTCTCAAATTATTTTTTCTTGTCATCCACTTGAACTTTGAAGGTGTCCTGGCATTTATTTTTCCCCCACTCTTAAGGACAAGCGAAATATCACTTTGCTATGTTTTCTTTATGCTCTAAACAAACGTATAACTTTCAAGTGCATGATTATTCATGATCTTTTATTTGTGTTACTTTTCATGATGCAAAGTGACTGCTAAGTTTCATTGTTACAATTATATATATCATGCATGTGTTTAAAGTATTATGATCACAGGTTACATATGCTTTTGCAAATATGATGATCAAGTTTATGTTGGTAGCATATCACCTCAGAAGTTATTTTGTTTTTATCGTTTTACCTACTTGAGGACAAGTAGGAACTAAGCTTGGGGATGCTTGATACGTCTCAAATGTATCTATAATTTCTGATGTTCCATGTTGTTTTCATGTCATATGCTACATGTTTCCTATACACGGTATGTCATTTTTATGGATTTTCTAGGACTACCCTATTGACAAGATGCCACAGAGCCAGTTCTTGTTTTCTGCTGTTTTTGGTTTCAGAAAAGTCAGTATGGAAATATTCTCGGAATTGGATGAAACACAATCCCAGGGTCTTAGAAATCTTTCACGTACACGGAGTATAGAGGGGACTCGGAGGGGGGCTCAGAAGACCCACAACATAGGGCGACACCCCCTGGCCGTGCCAGCAGGTGGTGTGGCCCCCCTGACCACCCACCGATGTTTCCTACTAACCTATTTAAGCTCCTCCACGGGTTAACTCTAAATACCAGAGCTTTTTTCACCAAAAGTTCCTTAGCCGCCGTCATCTTCAACCCTAGTTCGGGAGGGTTCTGAAGCTCTCCCCGACACCCTGACGAAAGGGGGAATCATCACCGGAGGGCTCTTCATCACCATGCCTGCCTCCGGAGTGATGCGTGAGTAGTTCATCCTTGGACTACTGTGTATAGCAGTAGCTAGATGGTTGTTCTCTCCTCTTTATGCCTCATGTTTATATCTTGTGAGCTTCCCTACATGATCAAGATCATCTTATTGTAATGCTACATGTTGTGTTTGCTGGGATCCGATGAATTTTGAATGCTATGTACAATGATTATCAATCTATCATGTTCTTTTCATGTGTATGTTATTTATGATCTTGCATGCTCTCCGTTGCTAGTAGATACTCTGTCCAAGTAGATTCTTGTAACTCCAGGAGGGGGTATTTATGCTCAATAGTGGGTTCATACCTCCCTATCACTCACGCTCGAGTGACAGAAACGTAACGGGCGGGGGATGTGTTGTTGCCATTAGGGAGAAAACAACGATGTTTACATTGCTTATATTACACACTTTGCTTAATGCAATTACTGTTCCTTCCAACTTAATACCCGAGGTTTGATTGGATTACGCTCCGACGATGGATTATTAGTCATAGATGCAGTTGGATAACAGTCTATGAATCTTGTTGTAATGCCCACATGAATCACATAGTAATCATCATGTCATGCATATTCACTACGGTGCATCCTTTATATCTGTCAATTGCCCAGCTGTAATTTGTTTACCCATCATGTTATGTATCTTTTTTGGAGAGACACCACAAGTGAACTGTGGACCTCGGTCCATTTCTTTACACTGATAATACAACCAATGCAACCACTATTTTCCTACTGCAATTACTGTTTTCCTCTCATTCATTTCCATCATTGTTCTCTTTCATCTACTGCAAACAAGTATTGTTTCCACACTATACGTCTAATCCTTTGTTTTCAGCAAAACCGTTGAGATTGAAAACCTCACTACTTCGTTGTGGCAAAGTAATTTGATTGTGTTGTGTAGATTCCACGTTGTTGCTGAACTGGTAGTGCATCCTGCCAACATCAGTTGACAACAACCTTCGGAAGTGATTTCTTTCTCCTACTGGTCGATTCAACCTTGGTTTCTGTCTGAGGGAAAACTTGCCGCTGCACTCTTCGTAGCCTACACTTGGGGTCTCCCAACGAGCGTGCACTATAGCACCATCAATGGACATCAGCAAATGAAGAGGAGAATGCATCAGCAATGGAGATTGAAGATGGAGGGGACCATGCAGCAGCAATTGAGTCTAAAGATGCACTCCTTGTTGAAGCAGCACCTTGGTATGTGTGTGCATTCCTTTTTTTATGCATTTTGTTCTCTTTTCTCGATATGTCTTAAATTTTATTTCTCAGCACTAGGATAAATGGAGGTAGAGGGAAGAAAAAGTGTAGAGAGGAAGCTATAAGAGAAGAAGAGGACAAAACCCAAGAAAATTAAGTCCAGTCATCATCGGATGGCTTAGAACTTGTATCCATGGCTCCTGATGGTTTTGATGCTATAAGAGAAGAAGATGATAGAGTAATTGTACCAGTTGTTCCTTTAAGGATTACTGAACACACAAATGACCGTCAACTTGTCGTCGAGTGCTCGCCGAGTAGAATTACTCCGTCACCACCTCCACGGCCACAACCCCAAGGGAAGATCAGAAGGAACAAGATCAAATCCAAGAGTACTTCAGAGACCCGGATAACGGTGAAGCCATATGCTAAAACAAGGAGCAGGTCGAAGATTTAATTTGAACTATGAATTTGAATTTGAACTATGAATTTGAATTTGATGGATTTGTAGTTAGGTGTTTGTGTTGTCAACTTGAGATCTTGTTATAACTTGTAAGTCTTAATAATATTGTTTGTACTTTGGTATCATATGTGAGGCAGAATGCATATTTGAAACAAAAGTTGAATTTGAAGCAATATTTGAATTTGGAACAAAATTATAATTTGAGCCATAGTTGAAGTTGTACAAAAATTTCAAGTCTGTTGCTCTTTAGTACTTGTTTGAGCTAAAGTTGAACTTTCACCAACATTTGAACCTAATATTTGAAGGCAATCAATCCGAAGGAGAAACGTGCTACAAATGAGTTCCGAATCTAAGGTAAACAGTCCCATTTGTAATCAAGTTTTTTTCGACCTTCTCTAAATGAGCCAACATTTTTTACATGACACCTATTCCATATAAATAGTGTCCAATCGAAGTCTCACTATTTATTTAATTAATTTCATATTATTTATTTATTTATTTTTGAAAAATATGCTTTTAATTAAAAACCACCAAAACACATGTTTGAAAAAGTAAGTTCAGAACCTTCTTATTCATTCTAAAAGGAAGCTTTCGTGATTTTTTTGATTTATTAATAAATTTTCAAAACCAAAACCCTTCTTCACTCTCCATCAAACTCTGAACAGGTATATACATGATTGCTCATTTGTGAGAAGCCTTTTTCATGAAAATGTCCTGACACCAGGTTTATATTTTTTCTCATAACCATGTCACATATGACAGCTATGTGAGCTTGTCGTGCATTTTTGTTTTTGATTTTTTTGAATTAGTTATGGTCATTTGAACCTGATTTTGATGGATCGCTTGTGAAAATGATTTTTCTTGAAAACGTCCCTATAGCATGTTTATGTTTTTTCTAGTAACTATATCTTATAAGCTGACAAACTACTCTTCGTTTCCATTTTTGATATTTTGAATTAGTTATGGTAATTTGAAGTTCTGGCATACCCTAATAACCCCAAAACCCCGTAACCCCGATAACCCTGTAACCCCAAAACCCTAGCGCCGAACGTCAGCCATCGGATCATACCCTATCGCCAATGCCAGCCGTAAGATTTGACCTTCTAGAAGGAATTCCTAGTACAGGCCCACGCTCCGTCCCCTCGCTGTTGGATGGCGTCGATGGTTGAGATCAGAGTTCAGTCTTCTATAAGGGAGGAAAATACGCAAGACGCTGGTTCTGCATCCTGATTGGCCGCGTCGTTGTCTTCCACTGACACATCAACACAGTCACATAGCAGCCCGTGCCCTCCTCCACCCATTGATACAGTCACATGGCAGCCCGTGCTCGCCTCCCCTTTGGATCTCGGCGACAGAGCATTTCTTCTTCCTCTTCGGCGAGATGTCGACCTCCACTTCATCCTTCCGGCCCTCGTGGCCTACTGGCCTACGTATGATTCAGTGCCGGTGCAGCGGTGTCCGGACTGTCCACGCACCGCGCCACTGAAGCGGTGGATTTCGAAGGAGGAGAAAAATGGCAACTTTGGGCGCGAGTTCGTCAGATGCGAGAGCAGGACGGAGGGGCAGGTAGATCTTGATTCCTCTCGCATCCTTTAGCTCTGATTTTTTTGTTTCCTGGTCTGGGTTCTCTTCTTGCATCCACGAAGTTGGAATTTATGCTTCATTATTTCGTTTTCAGATCGTGAAAAAATGCAATCATTTCAAGTGGATGGATGAGTATGTGGAGAGGCTTCAAAGGGAGGGCTTGATTGATTTCAAGTGGGATCCAACCCTCGAGCTCAATCTGCCTCCATCCATGAAGATCATGGGGAATGCAGAGTTGAAGGGTGCTCCGACAGTGGGGGATGCAGATCTAAAGGGTGAATTTAAGAAGATGAACAAGAACTTGAAGCAGATGATTCAAGTGATGCAGCAAGCAAATATGATAACTTTAAGCTTTTATTTTTGCATTGTTGCTGTAGGATTTGTTTACCTATCGGTCAACCCTTGTTAGATATGTTGTGTATTGTTAACTGTATATTAAGTCCATGTCATGAAACCTTAATGCGATGGATTTCAATGTGTATCTCTTGAGATCATCTCAGTTTGTTTGTTCCCTAGTTTTTTAGTTGACCAGTTGACAGTTGGGCCCAAGAAAAATTAAGCTTTCGTTGGGCCGTTGCATGATTTTGACTGATAATCCCACAAAGACGTCTGGCTCTATTGGATGGCTTTCGTTGAGCCTTTTTTTTCCTTGAGCCCACAAACACGCGATGCTCTGCTTTTTTTTCTTTCAACGATTCAAAGAGATTTCATTTGTTTGAGGTTTGATTTCCCACCCTATTCTATTTACTGGAGGTGATAGTAAAATACAAAGTATTCACAAAATGCAAAGGGTTTTAAGAATGCCAAAAAAAAAGAAGGGAAATAATATTCTTTTTTTCCACAAGCTAGTTGTCCACGCGCAAAAAAATGTGTTATTTTTTCGACTAGTTTGATACTTAACATTATTTAGTTCACAAATATGTTTTGAAATTCTATACTTATCTCAGCATACACAGAACTAGTTCATAAATTTGTTTTCCTTACGTTTTTAGTTTGGGTTCTTCTCTTTCTCACAAACTAGTGTAACTACTAGTTCATAAATTTGCTTCTCCGTGTACAATGCTAGCATCTTGTAGACATGCATAGGAAAGAACAGATCTTAGCGCCTCGGACTCGGACTCAAAACTATTGTAACTGGCCGGATTTTAATCCTAGCGTCTACTCTAAAAGGCTGTGTTGTACGTACTCTTAGTCGTGCCTAAACTTGGGGCAAACCACTTGGAAATAATATGAATACAAATAAAAAAGAAGACATTACACACCAACGATAAATAACTTAGATATGGAACTTTTAGATCGCTACATTGTACGGTACATAGTACGGGGAACACATGATATACATAGTATGGTACATAGCATGGTACACTAGTTAGGGTCGGCAACACTACGGGCGCGCAGCACTAACACCGTCTGGACTTCACCGTCGTCGTCTTCACTCCTCCTTGCCGCCGTTCTTGTCGTCTTCACTCCTCCTCGAGGCCGTCATCGCCGAGATATTAGGGGAGGGTGTGCATGCGGTCTTCCTTGGGGAAGATGTTGTCAAAGTCGGTGTACATGTTGTAGGTGGTGAATGCGATAAACTTGCATCCACACCAGAACATGCGGCCGAGCAGGTAGTACGCATCAAACCTGTTTGTGAAGTAGGCAACGAGGCCTATCCTCAGAGCAGTGGAGTGGGGGCGCTATTCCTCCAGCTGGAACATCACCGGCGACCCCGCCGGGAGGTGGTTAAAGCCCACACGGAGGAAGCCACAGGATAACTCCGTAGAGCCCCTCCAGCGTGAGAACGACCAGACGCGCAACACGATCTGAACGAACACTCCGGGGGTGTAGCGCATCTCCAGCACATTGGACGGGAAGCGAAAAGTGGGCGCGCTGAACTGCATGTTCACGTCGAGTCGGTTGTGCTTTGGATCTGGTTGGAGAGAAGTGAATGGGGAGGCGGCGTAGATTGAATTATGGAGGAGGAGCTGACGACACGCGGTTTAAATAGCCAAGGGAGAGGAGGAGGTAGATGGAACCGCCGTTTTTTCACACTGCATCGAGGCGTCACCGTGGTTTAATTAGCATGTACTTTTTTTGCCTGTTTTCACATCACTCAGTCCGGCTGTGAACAGACGCGTAAAACAATGCGGCAACTGAATCGAGCGTGCGACTGAATCGAGCTGCAGTCGTCGTGGCTAGGGGGCAACCGAATCACTCCCGCGTGCATGGCTAGGTGGATGCGTGCATGACTGATACGTCTCTAACGTATCTATAATTTCTGATGCTCCATGATCATATTATGTCAATTGCTACTTGTTTTCTCCCTTATTTATAGCATTTTTATACGTTTTCCGGGACTAACTGATGGTGCATATATTGCACTCATTGGGATACCCCAAGAGGAGGGTGTGAAGAGCATAGCGGTAGGAAGTTTTCCCCTTAGTTAACAACCATGGTTATCAATCTAGTAGGAGAAAGAGAATCTTCGGAAGGTTGATGCCACTGACGAAGGTGCTGGCGCTTCACCGGTGTCAGCAACAACGTGGAGCCTACACATAACACAATCAAAATACTTTGCCCCAACGGTACAGTGAGGTTGTCAATCTCATCGGTCTTGCTGAAAACAAAGGATAGACGTATAGTGTGAAAAAACAGTGTATGCTTGCAGAAAGTAAAGAGATTAGGAAATTGTTGGTGGTTTTTTTAACACTGTGGAAAAATGGACCGGGGTTCGTAGTTTCACTAGTGGTGTCTCTCCATAAAAGATGGCATGTTGGGTCAACAAATTACAGCTGGGCAATTGAAAAATAAAGGTTGCACCGTAGTGCACAATATGACATGAAGATTACTATGTTATTTAGTGTGGGAATTAGAACAAGATACATAGACCGACATCCATCTGCATCTATGACTAATAATCCACTCTCAGGTTATCACCTGAACCACTAGAATTACATAAGATCAATCTCGATCATGATAGGCAGCTCACGAGATCTAAACATGGAGGCATATGAGGAGAAGACAACCATCTAGCTACAGCTACGAACCCATAGTTCAAGGATGAACTACTCACGCATCACTCCGGAGGCAGGCGTGCAGCTTCAGAACCCCCCTGATCTGGAGTTGACAGTGACGGTGGCTGTGGAAATTTTTTGGGGTATTTTGATCAGGTGCCTAGGATTTTCCATCCGGGAGGCTTAAATAGGCGAAAGGCGAAGGCGGTGGCGCTCTAGGGGGCCCACACCCCTAGCTAGCGCGGCCAGGGGGCCGCGCCACCCTATGGTGTGGCCCCCCTTCTGCCCCTCTCCGGCTCCTCTTCGGTCTTTTGGATGCTTCCGAGGAAAATAGGACTTCCGAGCTTCGAATTTTCCAATTCCGAGCAAAACAACTTTTCTGAAACTAAAAAACTGCAAAAAACAGGGAACTGGCTCTGTGGCATATTGTTAATAGGTTAGGCCGGAAAATCGATAGAAATGTCATAAAGAAGGGAGAAAACATGTAGCAATTGGCAAAATATGATCATGGAGCATCAGAAATTAGGGATACGTTTATGACGTATCAATCATCCCCAAGCTTAGTTCCTACTCGTCCTCGAGTAGGTAAACGATAAAATAGTAATTTCTGAGATGACATGCTACTAACACAAACTTGATCAATCTAATGTAAAAGCATATGCACTCTGAGATCATAAGACTTTAAACACATGCATGATAAATAAAACTTTAACAATAAAGCATAGCAATTACTTTGCATCATGAAAAGTAACTCAAATAAATGATCATGAATAATAATGCAAAGAAAGGTAAACGTTTGTTTCAGGTACAGAGAAAGCATGGCAAAGTGATATTTCTATAGTCCTTAAGAGTGGGGCAAGACATAAATGCCAGGACACCTTCAAAGTTTAAGAGGAAGACTAGAACAAATAATTTAAGAACAGATAATATCACATCATGAAGTAATTATTGATGCTTATGGGACAAATGCACATAGAACCCAGAATGGCAAAAATGCTCCTCAATTGTGCATAAAGTTAAGAGATGGAGACTCAACATAAAAGTAAAAGAAAGGCCCTTCGCAAAGGGAAGCAGGGATCACTCATGTGCTAGAGCTTTTATTTTATTAAACAGAGGTATTAAAATTTTGACATTTGTGGAGGAATGTCTATATTTTGGGAGATGTATGCTAATGTCAATGAATGGTAAACAGAAAATACAGTACATCACAAGTCAACTGGATTCACAAGAGTGGATCCCATGGTGAAGGACGCAACTGGTGTAGGAGGTCAGCCCTCTTTCTCTTTTGTTTACACAAATATGCTGTGACTGATAAATCATGGGAAAAAAATAGTGAAGAGAATTTGTATGCATCAGTTTGAGGCTAGGCACCCCGCTGCGAGCTCTTCTATCATTTGGATAAGCGGATGAAGCCACTAGTCCAGGGTGTGAAATCCAATACACAAGTGAGATAAAGATTCTCTATTTACGTCCTCATGAGCAAAAACAGGAACATAAAGCATGAGTAATTTTGAAGGTTTTAAAGGTAACACATGAGCAATTTACTTTCGAATGGCAGTTAAGTACCACATGTAGGTAGGTATGGTGGACAAAATGGGAAAAACTTGGTTTAAGGGAGTTTGGATGGACAAGTAGAGCTCATACTCAGTACATGTGGAGGCTAGCAAAGGACTGGGAGCGACAAATCAAGAGAGCATAAGAGCCATAATCATGCATAGCGACATAAGCATCATTAGTTAAAACATAAGCAGTATCACAAGTTCCAAAACTAAGTGGTCATGGAGGCTATCCGTGACTGGTTTGTAGTCATAAACATGGTGTGAGCATGCGCCAAGTCAACCAAATAAAACATTCAAAAGAGAATACTATATATTGATGCTTTACTATGACAAGAAAAACTCAAGAATATTTCAATACATATTAAACACTCTCAGATATTTGAGGCTAATCATGCTACTCAATAACCACAAGGCTTTAAAACTAAAATAACATTTAGCATGGCATGAAAAAGTCCTAGCCACAGTCTATACAAGCTTCTACTAGTACTGTTATAGATTCTACTTCAAGCAGCAGTTTTTCTTTTTGTTTCTCTCAACAAGCACCATACAAAACATGCTTTAACAAAAATACTCTTTATCATACATCAAGCAAACATGATAGTAATCACATAATACTACTAAAAATAACATCTCTAATAAGAGATGCATGCAAAACAGGAGCTGAATAAATGCAACAGATAAACAGAGACTAAGAATACAACGTATTCTCAAGAAAAAGCGGAGCGTTTCACTCTCCAATAAAAGAATGCTGGGGGTCCAACCAAGCTTATTATGAAAGTAAAAAAAATGAAAGCAAAAGAAAAATCAAACATAAAACAAAAATAAAAGACGCTCCAAGTAAAGCACATAAGATGCGACCGAATAAAAATATAGTTTCACTAGAAGTGACCTGATAATTTGTTGATGAAGAAGGGGATGTCTTGGGCATCCCCAAGCTTAGACGCTTGAGTCTTCTTGGAATTTTCTTGGATGTACCACCGTACCATCCCCAAGCTTAGGATTTTCACTCTTCTTGATCACATCATATCATCCTCTTCTCTTGACCCTTGAAAACTTCCTTCACATCAAAATTCTCACAATCTCCATTAGCAACGTTAGTGCAATTGAAATAAGAAATTCACATGGTTCAGTTTCAACACAAGTCTAACACTCAAAAACACATTAGATACTGTCACAACTTCTGTCAAAACTCTTTTTCTCAAAAGAACACCAAAAGAAAGAGATTAAGATGCAAATGCGATAAATGGCAGAAATTTGTAAAAAACAGAACAACAGGTAAAGATCGATTTTTAAAAAAATCTTATGTTGCTGAAATAAAAAAGTGGTATTATAGAAAAAGTTGTGTATATAACTCAGGATTAAGGAAAAAAAGCTTAGGTCAATTTGAATATTCTGTGATTTTTAACGGAATTTACAATGGACAGCAGAAATATGTTTCCTGCGCAGAAATCCGAAATATAGGCTCAACTTTCCCCTAGTGGATTTACTTGGCTCAACAAAAACTCAAAATAAAAGATGAGGGGTTCCTAAGGAAATAGAAAACACCTAGGTGCAAGAACACCAAAGAAAACAAAGGAAAACTGAAAGAAAACAGAGAAATAAAACGGGATGTCTCCCGGTAGCGCTTTTCTTTAAAGCCTTTCAGCTAGGCATAGAAAAATCAACTCAAGTGTTTTCAAGTGAAGAAGCATCAACATCATATTTTTCTCTAATAATATAGTCAAAGGGTAGCTTCATCTTCTTTCTAGGAAAGTGTTCCAAACCATTCTTGAGGGGAAGCTGATATTTAATACTCCCCTCTTTCATATCAATAACAGCACCAACAGTTATAAGAAACGGTCTTCCCAAAACAATAGGGCAAGAAGCATTGCATTCAATGTTCATAACAAAAAAATCAACAGGGGAAAGGTTATTATTAACCAAAATAAGAACATCATCAATTCTACCAAGATGTTTCTTCTAAGCATTATCAGCAAGATGAACATCCAAATAACAGTGTTCCAACGGTGGGAAATCAAGCATATCATAAAGCTTTTGAGGCATAACAGAGATACTAGCACCAAGGTCACACAAAGCATTGCAATAAAAATCATTTAATTTTATCTTAATGATAGGCTCCCAACCATCATCTAGTTTTCTAGGGATAGATGTCTCAAGTTTCAACTTTTCTTCCCTAACTTTCATGAGAGAATTGGTAATATGTTTAGTAAAGGACATATTCATGGCACTAGCATTGGGACTTCTAGCAAGATTTTGTAGAAACATAATAACTTAAGAGATATTGAAATCATCAAAATAAATATTATTATCATCAAAAGTAATCGAACCATTATTTCTCACATCTCTAAAAATTTCAGCACTTTTATCAGAAGCAGTTTCAGGCAATTTAGCACATTTCAGCAAAGGAGTAGGGACTTTATAAACACCAACTACCTTACCATTGATAGTAGGAGGTTTACTAGCACTTGGAACTAAAATTTTACTAGTTGTTGTGATAGTACAAACTCTAGCAATATTATTTTTTCAGTTAGTTCTTCTTCTCTTTCCCACCTAGCATGTAATTCAGCCATCATTCTAACATTATTGTCTATTTGAACTTGGATGCCATTCAAAGTTTTATTTTGTTTAACCTCTTGTGGAAAAACCTTCAGTTTTAGAAAATCAACATGAAGAGCAAGGCTATCTACTTTAGAGGCAAGAACATCTATTTTACCAAGCTTTTCCTCAACAGATTTATTAAAAGCAGTTTGTGTACTAATAAATGCTTTAAGCATGTTTTCAAGACCAGAGGTAGAGGTTTTATTATTATTGTAGGAGTTGCCATAAGAATTACCATAACCATTATTAGGAGGGTAGGGTTTATAATTGTTTCCACCAAAATTGTTTCTATAAGCATTGTCGTTAAAATTATTATTTCTAATAAAGTTTACATCAACATGCTCTTCTTGAGCAACCAAAGAGGCTAAAGGAACATTATTAGGATCAACTTGAGGTTTACCATTAACAAGCATAGACATAATATCATCAAGCCTTTCACTTAAAGAGGAGGTTTCTTCAACAGAATTTACCTTCTTACCTTGTGGAACTCTCTCAGTGTGCCACTCTGAATAATTTATCATCATATCATCAAGAAGCTTTGTTGCATTTCCCAAAGTGATGGACATAAAGGTCCCTCCAGCAGCTGAATCCAATAGGTTCCTTGAGGAGAAATTCAGTCCTGCATAAAAGGTTTGTATAATCATCCAAGTAGTCAGTCCCTGAGTGGGACAATTCTTCACCATAGTTTTCATTCTTTCCCAAGCTTTAGCAACATGTTCATTATCAAATTGTTTAAAATTAATTATGTCACTTATCAGGGATATAATCTTAGCAGGAGGATAATATTTTCCAATGAAAGCATCTTTACACTTAGTCCATGAATCAATACTATTTCTAGGCAAAGATAGCAACCATTCTTTAGCTCTTCCTCTCAAAGAGAAAGGAAATAATTTCAGTTTAATAATATCTCCATCCACATCTTTATATTTTTGCATCTCACATAGTTCAACAAAATTATTAAGGTGAGCAGCAGCATCATCAGTACTAATACCAGAAAATTGTTCTTTCCTCACAAGATTTAATAAAGCATGCTTAATCTCATAGAAAGCAGCAGTAGGAGAAGGTGGAGCAATAGGTGTGCAAATAAAATCATTGTTGTTTGTGCTAGTGAAGTCACACAACTTGGTATTCTCAGAGGAACTCATTTTAGCAGAATAAAAGCAAGCAAATAAATAACAACTATGAAGTAAACTAAAAATTTTTGTGTTTTCAATATAGAGAAATAAACTAATTTTTTTGTGTTTTTGATATAGAGAAATAAAAACAAGACAATAAAAACAAAATAAAGAGATTGAGAGTGAGAGACTCCCCTTGCCAGAAGACTTCCTTCTCCCCGGCAACGGCGCCAGAAAAAGTCCTCGATGGTGCAAATCTTGCACTCGTTGGGATACCCCAAGAGGATGGTGTGAAGAGCACATCGGTAGGAAGTTTTCCTCTTAGTTAAGAACCAGGGTTATCAATCCAGTAGGAGAAAGAGAATCTTCGTAAGGTTGATGCCACTGATGGTGGTGCTGGCGCTTCACCGGTGTCAGCAACAACATGGAGCCTGCACACGACACAAGAAAAATACTTTGCCCCAATGGTACAGTGAGGTTGTCAATGTCACCGGTCTTGCTGAAAACAAAGGTTAGACGTATAGTGTGGAAAAACAGTGTATGCTTGCAGAAAGTAAAGAGAGCAGGAAATTGTTGGTGGTTTGTTTAACAGTGTGGAAAATGGAACGGGGTTCGTAGTTTCACTAGTGGTGTCTCTCCATAAAAGATAGCATGTTGGGTGAACAAATTACAGCTGGGCAATTGACAAATCAAGGTTGCACCGTAGTGCACAATATGACATGAAGATTACTATGTTATTTAGTGTGGGCATTACAACAAGATACATAGACGACATCCATCTACATCTATGACTAATAATCCACCCTGAGGTTACATCCGAACCCCCTCAGGTATTAAGTTGCAAGCAACACATAATTGCATTAAACAAAGTGTGTAATGTAAGCAATGATTATGCACGCGGGCACTCTCACCGCTGTTTTCTCCCTAATGGCAACAACACATCCTTCCCCTTCACGTTTCTATCACTCGAGCAAGGCAACAAGGAGGCATGAACCCACTATTGAGCATAAATACTCCCTCTTGGAGTCACTAACGATTACTTGGCCAGAATAACCACTAGCAACGGAGAGCATGCAAGATCACAAATAACACATGCAAATAAAGACTATAATCAACTTGGCATAAGGTAATATTCATCGGGTCCCAGCAAAACACAGCACGGAGAATTACATAAGATCAATCTCGATCATGATAGGCAGCTCACGAGATCTAAACATGGAGGCATATGAGGAGAAGACAACCATCTAGCTACAGCTACGAACCCGTAGTCCAAGGATAAACTACTCACGCATCACTCCAGAGGCATGCATGGTGATGAAGAGGCCTCCGATGATGATATCCTCTCCGGCAGGGTGCCGGAAACAGCTTCAGAACCCCCCTGATCTGGGGTTGACAGTGACGGCGGTTACGTAACTTTTTCGGGGATTTTGATCAGGTGCCTAGGGTTTTCCATCCGGGGGCTTAAATAGGCGAAAGGGCGAAGGCGGTGGCGCTCCAGGGGGACCCACACCCCTAGCTGGCGCGGCCAGGGGGGCCGCGCCACCCTATGGTGTGCCCCTCCTGCTGCCCCTCTCCGGCTCCTCTTCGGTCTTCTGGATGCTTCCGGGGAAAATAGGACTTCCGGGCTTCGAATTTTCCAATTCCGAGAATATTTCCAGAACAACTTTTCTAAAACTAAAAAACAGCATAAAACAGGGAACTGGCTCTGTGGCATCTTGTTAATAGGTTAGTCCGGAAAATCGATAAAAATGATATAAAGAAGGGAGAAAACATGTAGCAATTAGCAAAATATGATCATGGAGCATTAGAAATTAGGGATACATTTATGACGTATCACTAACCTATTAACAAGATGCCAAGTGCCAGTTCCCTATTTTCTGTTGTTTTTGGTTTCAGAGAAGTTGTTCTGGAAACATTCTCGGAATCGGACCCCACAAAGCCCGAAGTGCCTATTTTCCCCGGAAGCATCCAGAACACCGAAGAGGAGTCGAAGACGGGCACCAGGGGGCCACTCCATAGGGTGGTGCGGCCATGGGTGTGGGGCCCATGGAGCTCCACCGCCTTTGCCCTTTCGCCTAATTAATCCCCCCGGATGGAAAACCCTAAGCACCTGATCAAAAATTCCCGAAAAGTTTTGTAGCCGCCGTCACCATCAACCCTAGATCAGAGGGGTTTTGAATCTGTCTCCGGCACCCTGCCAGAGAGGAGATCATCACCGGAGACCTCTACATCACCATGCCTGCCTCCGGAGTGATGCATGAGTAGTTCATCCTTGGACTACGAGTTCGTAGCTATAGCTAGATGGTTGTTTTCTCCTCATATGCCTCCATGTTTAGATCTCGTGAGCTGCCTATCATGATCGAGATTGATCTTATGTAATTCTATATGATGTGTTTGCTGGGATCCGATGAATATTGACCTTATTCCAAGTTGATTATAGTCTTTATTTGCATATGTTATTTGTGATCTTGCATGCTTTCCGTTGCTAGTGGTTGCTTTGGCCAAGTAGTTGCTAGTGACTCCAAGAGGGAGTATTTATGCTTGATAGTGGGTTCATGCCTCCTCACCACCTTGCTCGAGTGATAGAAACGTTAAGGGGGAGGATGTGTTGTTGCCATTAGGGAGAAAATCACGGTGAGAGTGCCCGCGTGCATAATCATTGCTTACATTACACACTTTGTTTAATGCAGTTATGTCTTGCTTGCAACCTAATACCTAAGGGGGTTCGGATGATAACCTGAGGGTGGATTATTAGTCATAGATGCATATGGATATCGGTCTATGTATATTGTTGTAATGCCCGCACTAAATACCATAGTAATCATCATGTTATATTGTGCACTACGGTGCAACCTCTATTTGTAAATTGCCCAGCTGTAATTTATTCACCCAACATGCTATCTTTATGGAGAGACACCACTAGTGAACCTATGAACCCCGGTCCATTTTTCCACACTGTTAATCAAACCACAAAAATTTCCTGCTTTCTTTACTTACTTCAAGCATACATCATTTTCCACACTATACGTCTAATCTTTGTTTTCAGCAAGACCGGCGAGATTGACAACCTCACTGTACCGTTGGGGCAAAGTATTTTGGTTGTGTTGTGTGCAGGTTCCACGTTGTTGCTGACACCGGTGTAGCACCATCACCATCGTCAGTGGCATCAACCTTCTGAAGGTCTTCTTTCTCCTAGTAGATTGATAACCTTGGTTCTTAACTAAGGGGAAAACTCCTACTGCTGTGCTCATCACACCCTCCTCTTGGGGTGTCCCAACGAGTGCAAGATCTGCACCATCAAGGAATTTTTCTGGCGCCGTTGCCGGGGAGAAGGAAGTCTTCTGGCAAGGGGAGTCTCTCACTCTCAACCTTTTTATTTTGTTTATTGTCTTGTTTTTATTTTTGTCTTGTTTTTCTTCTCTATATTAAAAACACAAAAAATAGTTCTCATTCTAGTTGTTATTTTTGTCTCTACGTTGTCATTTCTCATCATGGTGTTCCCTAAGTTTACCTTGAAAGATTTGCCGATAGGAAGTGGTTCTATACTCGGAAAGGTCACTATCAAAGAATTCTTTGATCATGTTAGTAAGCATGATAACTTTGAGGAAAAATCCATAGTAGAACTTGCTCCCAATTACGAGACTGCTGCAACTTCTTTAGTTCACATGCTCGAAGCTAGGTTTGCTAACCTCCATCCCATAATGCAATGTAACACCCCGGCCACCTCGTAGCCGGCGGCTGTTACCCCTGGTAGCTCTCTAGGATCTCTAGACTGGCCCCACAGACCAACACTAGTCTTTCTTGCGCACTTTGTCCTCAGTCATGCGCACCCGGGAAGGACTTCCCGGTCGGTCACGCATCCTCAAATTGCTCCAGGTCAAGCACGCTTAACACTGGAGTTCTTTCAAGATGAGCTTCCGGAAAAGAAGTTGCAACTTGTTGATATGAGTATCCTATTAATCCTATTGAGCCCTGCGCCAAGATCTCACATCCTTTCCCCCTTAGAAGACCGACGCCCTCGTCGGTCAACCTACAGTCCAGGAACTTCCCCCCTTGGCACTCGTCTGTGCGCCCAGTGTCGGCACATGCCCCACATGTCCACCCACTGACCCGCACACGCCCGTGTAGCCGCGAGGGTCGGCTCTGATACCAAATGTAACACCCCGGCCACCTCGTAGCCGGCGGCTGTCACCCCTGGTAGCTCTCTAGGATCTCTAGACTGGCCCCACAGACCAACACTAGTCTTTCCTGCACACTTTGTCCTCACTCATGCGCACCCGGGAAGGACTTCCCGGTCGGTCACCCATCCTCAAATTGCTCCAAGCCAAGCACGCTTAACACTGGAGTTCTTTCAAGATGAGCTTCCAGAAAAGAAGTTGCAACTTGTTGATATGAGTATCCTATTAATCCTATTGAGCCCTGCGCCAGGATCTCACATCAAAACATATGTTCCTCAACTTGAATTACATTGAAGATGTTGAGAAACAAAACTTCATCTTAGAAACTATGCTTAAAGAATTTGGAGATGTTGCTATAGAAGCTAGAAAAGTTTTTGATCGTTTTAATATGATTGGATCATGTGTAGACATTGTTGGAAAAAACTGAATCTAATAATGAAAGCGTGGATAAAATACCAATCCCCTTTAAATTAGTGGCTTTGCACGAAGCCCAAGAAAAGAATTTTGATTGGATTGTTCCTAAGAATTTATTTGATGAAGATAGTAAGCCTAAAAGTACTAAGAGAGGAGCCTATGAAACTCACTTAGATAAAATACAATGCATTATTAAAGAATTGCCAAATCTTAATTCGAATACCTCACTCGAAAATACTTGAGTTGCCCTTTTATGCCTATTTGAAAGGCGTTAAAGAAAAGCGCTACCGGGAAACAACACGTTTTGCTTTGCTGTTTTTAACCCGTTTTCTTTGGTGTGCTTTGCACCTAGGTGTTTTATATTTCATTAGAAACCATGCTGTATCTTTTCTGTTGAGTTTTTGTTGAGCCAAGTAAAGGCTCTAGTGGAAAGTTGAGACTATATTTCGGATTTCTGCGCAGGAAACAGATTTCTGCTGTCCACTGTTAATTTCGTAAAGAATCACAGAAAATTCAAAATGATCAGAGTTTTTTTTTGCGTAATCCTGAGTTATATACGCAAATTTTCTTAGTTTACCACTTTTTGATTTGAGCAACAGAAGATTTTTGAAAAAATCGATCTTTACCTGCTGTTCTGTTTTGACAGATTTCTGCCATTTATTCCATTTGCATCTTAATCTCTCTTTTTTTGTGTTCTTTTGAGAAAAAGAGTTTTAAAATAAGTTGTGACAGTAGCTAATGTGTTTTTGAGTGTTAGACTTGTGTTTAAACTGAACCATGTCAATTTATTATTTCAATTGCACTAATGTTGCTAATGAAGATTGTGAGAAGTTTGGTGTGAAGGAAGTTTTCAAGGGTCAAGAGAAGAGGAT
This sequence comes from Alopecurus myosuroides, assembly GCA_028641055.1. NCBI lineage: Eukaryota > Viridiplantae > Streptophyta > Magnoliopsida > Poales > Poaceae > Alopecurus > Alopecurus myosuroides. The sequence continues at coordinate 636,740,505 of CM054057.1, read as the reverse complement.
GATATGATGTGATCAAGAAGAGTGAAAAGCCTAAGATTGGGGATTCCCCGGTGGTTCATCCAGCAAATTCCAAGAAGACTCAAGCGTCTAAGCTTGGGGATTCCCAAGGCATCCCCTTCTTCATCAACAAATTATCAGGTCACTTCTAGTGAAACTATATTTTTATTCGGTCGCATCTTATGTGTTTTACTTGGAGTTTCTTTTATTTTTGTTTTCAGTTTCTTTTTGTTTTTTGCTTTCAGTTTGTTTTTACTTTTACAATAATCTTGGTTGGATTCCAGCATTCTTTTGTTGGAGAGTGACACGCTCCACTTTTTCATGAGAATATGTTGTATTGTTAATCTCTGTCTAGCTGCTGCATTTATTTAGCTCCTGTTTTGCATGCATCTCTTATTAGAGCTGTTAGTTTTAGTAGTGTTATGTGAGTACTCTCATGTTTGCTTGTTGTATCATAAAGAGATTTTTGTTAAAGCATGTTTTGTATGGTGCTTGTTGGGATAAAAAAACTGCTGCTTGAAGTAGAATTTATAACAATGCTAGTAGAAGCTTGTAAAGACTGTGGCTATAACTTTTTCATGCCATGCTAAATGTTATTTTATTTTTAAAGACTTGTGGTTATTGAGTATCATGATTAGACTAAAATATCTGAGAGTGTTTAATATGTCTTGAAAGATTCATGAGTTGTTCTTGTCATAGTAAAGCATCAATATATGGTATTCTCTTTCGAATGTTTTATTTGGTTGATTTGGCGCATGCTCAAACCATGTTTATGACTACAAACCAGTCATGAATAGCATCAACGACCACTTAGTTTTTGAACTTGTGATACTGCTTATGCTTTAATTAATGATGCTTATGTCGCTATGCATGATTATGGCTCTTATGCTCTCTTGGTTTGTCGCTCCCAGTCTTTTGCTAGCCTCCACCTGTACTGAGTATGAGCTCTACTCGTGCATCCAAAATCCCTTAAACCAAAGTTTTTCCTATTGTGTCCACCATACCTACCTACATGTGGTATTTAACTGCCACTCAAAGTAAATTGCTCATGTGTTACCTTTAAAACCTTCAAAATTACTCCTGCTTTATGTTCCTGTTTTTGCTCATGAGGACGTAAATCGAGAATCTTTATCTCACTTGTTGAATGGATTTCACACCCTGGACTAGTGGATTCATCCGCTTATCCAAATGATAGAAGAGCTGGCAGCGGGGTGCCCAGCACCAAATTAATGCTAACAAATTCTCTTCACTATTTTTGCCCCTGATTTAAGCATAATTGTGTAAACAAAAGAGAAAGAGGGATGACCTTCTACACCAGTTGCGTCCTTCACCATGGGAGCCGCTCTTGTGAATCCAGTTGGCTTGTGACGTACTGTATTTTCTGTTTACCATTCGTTGACATTAGCATACATCTCCCAAAATCTAGACACTCCTCCACGGTATGTGATTGTTGGTAGGCGCCTGAGGATTCGGTTAGCCATGGTTTGTGAAAGATGGATGGGAGGAGTGTCAAAATTTTAATACCTCTGTTTAATAAAATAAAAGCTCTAGCACATGAGTGATCCCTGCTTCCCTCTGCGAAGGGACTTTCTTTTACTTTTATGTTGAGTCTCCATCTTCTAACTTTATGCATAGTTGAGAGAACATTTTTGCCATTCTGAGTTCTATGTGCATTTGTCCCATAAACATCAATAATTACTTCATAATGTGATATTATTTGTTCTTAAATTATTTTTTCTAGTCTTCCTCATGAACTTTGAAGGTGTCTTGGCATTTATGTTTTGCCCCACTCTTAAGGACTAGTGAAATATCACTTTGCCATGCTTTCTCTATACCTGAAACAAACATCTACCTTTCTTTGCATTATTATTCATGATTCTTTATTTGAGTTACTCTTCGTGATGCAAAGGCTTTGCTTTATTATTAAAGTTTTATTTATCATGGTTGTGTTTGAAGTTCTATGATCTCAGCGTGCATATGCTTTTACATTAGATTGATCAAGTTTATGTTAGTTGAATGTGTTGGGAATATGCCCTAGAGGCAATCATGTATGATGTAATTCCCAGTGTATTCATAAAGTTATTAAGTTGTCCTTGTTTTGCACATATGATATATGTCATTGAATATGTGATTCGATTGTGGAACTATATATTCATTTTGTTCATACTAGATTGTCCTTGGTCATTTAGGTTGTGCTGGACACACACCCTAGACTAATGTGAGTGTTGGCTGATGACACGGTTCCACTTGTCATGGGCATGGTGATGCCATTCCAACGTTCACGGACTTGGCTAAAGAGTTTAGCAAGTCGGACTGACCCACATTGAGATGCAACGAGTAAGTCGTCATTTGCATGTCTCAATTAATGTAATCCTTAGACCTGAGGTTGTCGCACTATCCGAGTTGTGGATCACCGACTTAGGTTCTGTCAAACGTTGTTCTGTGACAAGGCAACTATAAAGGCAGAGTTCGAGTCGAATGAGAAGCAAGCTGCGTGATGTGGATAATCAAGATGGGATTTTGCCCCTCCGAATGGAGAGATATTCTCTGGGCCCTCTCGAGTGATATGATTCAGGAAGCATGACCATGCACGACTCAGTTAAGTGTTAATTGTGTCGGTTGACTAAGAGTTAGTCAGATGAATCACATATCACGGATCGAGAAGAGAGTTGAACTATTAAAGGGATGACGATAAATCGCCTATAGTTCAACAAGGTATATCGTGAGGCAAAAAGGACTAAGATGAATATCACATTGAAAGGTATGTCGTCATGACTCAATGGGACTTGGGAGTCGGCACGTTCTGCTAGGAGCCGCTACCGATTGATCGATTGGGAGTCGGACTCCAATCGTGTCCAAGTCGCCATGAGCCTGCAGGGTCACACACTTAAGAGCGGGAACAAGTATTGGTCGGGTTGGACCCGATCCGGAAATGGACTGGTTTTATGAGTCGGACTCACAGAAGGAATGGGCCACAAGTGTTGTGAATCCCACTGCCATTCGCTATATAAAGAGGGGCGCAGGTTGCCCAGCGGGCACATTAGTCCACTCTCCCATGCGTTGGGAACCCTAGCCCTACTCAGTCCATCCGTCGCACCGGACCTAGCAGTCCGAAGTCGGAGCTCCTCCTCGTATGTGTGGATACCGGCAGAGGTGTTGTACGTTCAACACTTCGACGTTCGAGGGATTGGATCGTCCGGACCGGATCGTGGGACTGCACTGCCCCGACGCGCTGCATCGATAATCCTCACCTGCGCGTCTAGTGGTAATACTCGTGGCCTTCTACCTCGGCTAGATCTTGGAAGCATCGCGTAGGAAAAGTTTTTTTGTTTATCTCTACGCGTTCCAACAGTGGTATCAGAGCGGTAGCTTCTGGTATTAGGCCCGAGATCCGAACATATGTGATATGTAGTTAGCGTTAGATGTGATCTAATTGCTGTTTTGGTGGTCGGTCTATGAGATAGATCGGTTTTGTACAAGGTTGATTGGATCAATCGTACTCGGGGTTAATGGATGATCAGGTTTCCGTGATCATACTGCTAAGGTCGTGGAACAACTTACCCCTACCGGTCGGTTTCCGCCATCGGGGTATACCGTGACACATAAATCCAGTTGCGGTGATCGAAGATCAAAGAGTTTCACAACACCGGTAGATATCGCATCTAACTTGTTTTTGCAGGAAGTTGTGAATGGTATGGCTTATGTGCATGTGATGTGTGTAATCCATACATGATCTGCGTATCATGTTTTTGTCAGCCGGCTGGAGCCTAGGTGCTGTCATTTTATTGTATACCGGCCTGCGTGTCAGATTCTCTATGTAATCTTTGATTTACTAGCTAGTGTAGCTTGTTGGAGAACCCGGTGGCATGCAAGTCGAGGTACAAGTCGGCTACATGGAGCAAGATGGCACGTGACAAGAGTTGGCACGAGTCGACTTGCAAGCTTCGTGAAGATGGAGATCACCATGAAGAGAGCCATACCATTTCACATTATAATTGCTTTATTTGTGTTATTGTTATGTCTTTATTTACCTCTATTTAGATAGTTGGTAGATTTTTAATCCCTCAAAGAAGGTCTAGTCGGTCGCCCCACCAGTGCTGCACCATCACAAGTCGGACATTCTTGGTAGTGGGCTCATAAAATTGAGGTGCTACCAATTCTTTCCGGTTAGGTGGGTTTGAGTCGGACCCTCACTGCAGAAGCACTTGGTAATCTAGACGAGTCCATCACAACGGTTGTGGGGCTCGGGGCGAGGTAGGTTGGGAGCCGGGGCATGTGATGCCACCCAACTAACAGGAGTCGTATTGGATACGATTGGCAAGGTGTTGCCTACCTAGATCACTTGACGGCTAGCCGTGATGCTAAAGCTCACTAGTCGGCTTGCTTATTTAGGATCTTGAATCACTTAGCAACCATCGGAGGGGTGTTGGTTCTAGTGGGAGCATAAGAATTAAAACGTTTAATATGTCTGCTCTTTTATGAATACATGTCTTAAGTGTTTTTGCATATTTTCTGTTGTAGATCAATGGCACCTAGCAACCTTCCTCAGTTGTCCATTTTTGCGTTGAGGTCAATCCTAGAGAAAGATAAGCTTAATGGAACTAATTTCACCAACTGGTACCGTAATCTGAGGATAGTCCTCAAGCATGACAAGAAAGAACATGTTCTAGAAACTCCACTTCCAGAAGAGCCAGATGACGATGCGACTGTCGCAGTCATGAATGCCTACCGTAAGACTAGAGATGAGTCTACGGAAATTAGCTGTCTTATGCTTGCACACATGGAACCGGACTTGCAGCAGCAGTTCGAGAATGTTGAGGCCTACGATATGATCGAAAGCCTCAAAAGTATGTTCCAGGCTCAGGCAAAGACCGACAGCTATCAAGTCTCTCAAGCTTTGCTGGGCTGTAAGCTAAAAGATGGCGATCCACTGAGTCCGCATGTAATCAAGATGATTGGTTACATTCAGTCTCTGGATCGGCTGGGCGTCCCAATTAACGAAGAGTTCGCTACTGATATAATTCTGAACTCTCTTCCTAGTGTGTATGGTTCGTTCATCTCGAACTACCATATGCATGGTATGGATAAGAGTATCACTGAATTACATGGGATGCTCAAAACGGCAGGCTGATATCAAGAAAGGCGCCAGTCAAGTGTTGATGGTGCAGAATAAGGCTAAGTTCAAGAAGAGTTCTTGGACTAAGAAGAAGAAGGATAAGTCAGGAGGTAGCGCCCATGGCCCTGTCCAGAGCGCCAGTTAAGACTAAGCCATCTCCTACAGCCGGAGCCAATTGCTTCTATTGCAAGCAGAATGGCCACTGGAAGAGGAACTGCACCAAGTATTTGGCTGACAGAGCCAAGAGTGGAGGTATGACTTCCGACTCAGGTACACTTGTGTGCAATGTTATAGACATTTATCTTGCTGATGCGCCTAATAGTTCTTGGGTATATGATACCGGATCAGTTATTCACATATGCAACTCGTTGCAGGGACTGGTAAGAACTAGGAGTGTGGCAAGAGGAGAGGTTGATATTCGGGTCGGCAACAAGGCGAGAGTCGCTGCGTTGGAAGTCGGCACGATGCAACTTTATTTACCTTCAGGATTTATTTTGGAACTAAATAATTGTTATTATGTTCCAGCGCTTAGTCGAAACATTATTTCCGCCTCATGTTTGATGAGACAAGGTTATGAGTCGAATATTAAGAATAATGGTTGTTCTTTATATTTGAAAGATATGTTTCATGGCTTTGCACCCGTTCAGAATGGGTTATTTATTTTGAATCTTGATAGTGAATCGGTCTATAACATAAATGTTAAAAGGTTGAAACCAAATGATCTGAATATGACTTACTTTTGGCACTGTCGGCTTGGTCATATAAGTTGGAAGCGCATGAAGCTCCATGATGATGGACTTCTAACTTCGTTTGACTTAGAGTCATTTGAGACATGCGAATCATGCCTACTAGGCAAAATGACCAAGACACCTTTTGCAAGGAGTTGTGAAAGGGCGTCCGACTTGTTGGAACTAATACATAGTGATGTATGTGGTCCAATGAGCACGACAGCCAGAGGTGGTTATGAGTACTTCATTACCTTCACTGATGATTTGAGTAGGTATGGATATATCTATTTAATGAAACACAAGTCGGAAGCCTTTGAAAAGTTCAAGGAATTCCAGAGTGAGGTACAGAATCAGCTCGGCAAGAAAATAAAGTTTCTACGGTCGGACCGTGGAGGCGAGTACATGAGCCATGAGTTTGATGACCATCTAAAGAGTTGTGGAATAGTTCCTCAACTCACTCCGCCGGGTACACAACAGAGAAACGGTGTATCGGAACGGAGAAATCGGACCCTGTTGGACATGGTACGATCAATGATGAGACGGACAGATCTACCTTTATCATTTTGGGGTTATTGTCTAGAAACTGCAGCTTTCACACTAAACAGAGTACCATCAAAGTCAGTAGAGAAGACACCACATGAGATGTTGACGGGCAAAAAGCCAAGTTTGTCTTTTCTTAAGATTTGGGGTTGTGAGGCATTTGTCAAGCGACTTCAGTCGGAAAAGCTCACGCCCAAGTCGGATAAGTGTATTTTCATGGGGTATCCGAGGGAAACCTTGGGGTACTACTTCTACAACCGGGAAGAGGGCAAAGTGTTTGTCGCTCGGAATGGTGTCTTCCTTGAGAAAGAGTTTCTCAGTCGGGAAGTCAGTGGGAGCACGGTGCAACTCGAAGAAATTCGAGAGGAACCAGCTAGGGGCGAGTCGGCAATGGCCTTGGAGGCTGAGCCGGTCGTGGTACCTACACCGGTTACAGCACCTGAACCTCGGAGATCTGCCAGATTACAGAGTGCTCGAGATGTTTTACTGTTAGACAGTAATGAGCCGGCAACTTATTCAGAAGCGATGGTGGGATCTGATTCCGAGTCATGGCTTGGAGCCATGAGATCCGAGTTAAAGTCCATGGATGAAAACCAAGTTTGGAATTTGGTTGATTTGCCTGACGTTGCAAGACCCGTCGAGTGCAAATGGGTCTTTAAGAAGAAAATTGATATGGATGGAAATATTTCCGTCTATAAAGCACGACTTGTCGCGAAGGGGTTCCGACAGGTTCAAGGAGTTGACTACGACGAGACATTCTCGCCTGTAGCGATGCTTAAATCAATTCGGATCATTTTAGCCATAGCAGCCTATTTCGACTATGAGATATGGCAGATGGATGTCAAGACGGCTTTCCTTAATGAAAATTTAACTGAGGACGTGTATATGATACAGCCCGAAGGTTTTGTCGATCCAACTAACGCTGGCAAGGTATGCAAACTTCAAAAATCCATTTATGGGTTGAAGCAAGCATCTCGGAGTTGGAACATTCGCTTTGATGAGGTAGTCAAATCGTTTGGCTTCATCAAGAGCGATCATGATTCTTGTTTATACAAGAAGTTTAGTGGGAGCAAAGTAAACTTTCTAATCTTATATGTGGATGACATATTGCTGATTGGAAATGATGTCATGATGTTGCAAGAAACCAAAGAGTCATTGGAAAGGAGTTTCTCAATGAAGGATTTGGGTGAGGCGACTTACATATTAGGAATCAGGATCTATAGAGATAGATCAAGGCGGCTCATTGGATTGAGTCAGAGTACATATCTGGACAAAGTTTTGAAGAAATTCAAAATGCAAGAGTACAAGAAGGGATTCTTACCGATGTCCCATGGCATAAAACTTAGCAAGACTCAGTGTCTTTCGACGACTGATGAGCGAAGTCGGATGAGTGTGATCCCGTATGCTTCGGCAATCGGATCCATCATGTATGCCATGATTTGTACTAGGCCAGATGTTTCCTATGCTCTAAGTGTTACGAGCAGACAGCAGGCCTGACCCTGGGCAGCGGTTAAAAACATCCTTAAGTACTTGAGAAATACTAAGGAAATGTTCCTAGTTTATGGAGGTGATGAGGAATTCAGTGTAAAGGGTTACACAGATGCGAGTTATCTCACCGACTCAGATGATTCTCGTTCGCAATCGGGATACGTGTTCGTAATGAACGGAGGAGCTGTGAGCTGGAAGAGTTCCAAGCAAGATACGGTGTCTGCATCTACAACAGAGGCTGAGTATATTGCTGCCTCAGAGGCGGCAAAGGAAGCTGTTTGGATCAGGAACCTCCTGATGGATCTTGGTGTGGTTCAGGGCGCGTCCAATCCATTGGACGTATATTGTGACAACAATGGTGCTATCGCACAAGCCGAGGAACCTAGACAACACCAGAAGAACAAACATATACTCATGCGGTATCACCTCATTCGCCAGTTTATCGAACAAGGTGATATCAAGTTATGCAAAGTACATACGGATGCAAACATTGCAGATCCGTTGACAAAGGCGCTACCACAGCCTAAGCATGAGGCGCACACGAGAGGCATGGGCATTCGATGCCTAGGCATATGATGCAAAGATGATTGACTCTAGTGCAAGTGGGATACTATTGGGAATATGCCCTAGAGGCAATCATGTATGATGTAATTCCCAGTGTATTCATAAAGTTATTAAGTTGTCCTTGTTTTGAACATCTGATATATGTCATTGAATATGTGATTTGATTGTGGAACTATATATTCATGTTGTTCATACTAGATTGTCCTTGGTCATTTAGGTTGTGCTGGACACACACCCTAGACTAATGTGAGTGTTGGCTGATGACACGGTTCCACTTGTCATGGGCATGGTGATGCCATTCCAACGTTCACGGACTTGGCTAAAGAGTTTAGCAAGTCGGACTGACCCACATTGAGATGCAACGAGTAAGTCGTCATTTGCATGTCTCAATCAATGTAATCCTTAGACCTGAGGTTGTCGCACTATCCGAGTTGTGGATCACCGACTTAGGTTCTGTCAAACGTTGTTCTGTGACAAGGCAACTATAAAGGCAGAGTTCGGGTCGAATGAGAAGCAAGCTGCGTGATGTGGATAATCAAGATGGGATTTTGCCCCTCCGAATGGAGAGATATTCTCTTGGCCCTCTCGAGTGATATGATTCAGGAAGCATGGCCATGCGCGACTCAGTTAAGTGTTAACTGTGTCGGTTGACTAAGAGTTAGTCAGATGAATCACATATGACGGATCGAGAAGAGAGTTGAACTATTAAAGGTATGACGATAAATCGCCTATAGTTCGACAAGGTATATCGTGAGGCAAAAAGGACTAAGATGAATATCACATTGAAAGGTATGTCGTCATGACTCGATGGGACTTGGGAGTCGGCACGTTCTGCTAGGAGCCGCTACCGATTGATCGATTGGGAGTCGGACTCCAATCGTGTCCAAGTCGCCATGAGCCTGCAGGGTCACACACTTAAGAGCGGGAGCAAGTATTGGTCGGGTTGGACCCGAACCGGAAATGGACTGGTTTTGTGAGTCGGACTCACAGAGGGAATGGGCCACAAGTGTTGTGAAGCGCACTACCATTCGCTATATAAAGAGGGGCGCAGGTTGCCCAGCGGGCACGTTAGTCCACTGTCCCATGCGTTGGGAACCCTAGCCCCACTCAGTCCAGCCGTCGCACCGGACCTAGCAGTCCGCCGTCGGAGCTCCTCCTCGTACGTGTGGATACCGGCAAAGGTGTTGTACGTTCAGCACTTCGACGTTTGAGGGATTGGATCGGCCGGACCGGATCGTGGGACTGCACTGCCCCGACGCGCTGCATCGATAATCCGCACCTACGCGTCTAGTGGTAATACTCGTGGCCTTCTACCTCGGCTAGATCTTGGAAGCATCGCGTAGGAAAAGTTTTTTGTTTATCTCTACGCGTTCCAACAGAATGTCACCTCAGAAATTATTGTTTTATTGTTTACCTACTCGAGGACGAGTAGGAACTAAGCTTGGGGATGCTTGATACGTCTCCAACGTATCTATAATTTCTGATGCTCCATGATCATATTATGTCAATTGCTACTTGTTTTCTCCCTTATTTATAGCATTTTTATACCTTTTCCGGGACTAACCTATTAACAAGATGCCAAGTGCCAGTTCCCTATTTTCTACTATTTTTGGTTTCAGAAAAGTTGTTCTGGAAACATTCTCGGAATTGGACCCACAAAGCCCGAAGTGCCTATTTTCCCCGGAAACATACAGAACACAGAAGAGGAGTCGAAGACGGACACCGGGGGGCACACCATAGGGTGGCGTGGCCCCCTGGCCGCACTATCTATGGGTGTGGGGCCCCTGGAGCTCCACCGCCTTTGCCCTTTCGCCTATGTAATCCCCCCGAATGGAAAACCCTAGGCACCTGATCAAAATCCCGAAAAGTTCCACAGCCGCCATCACCGTCAACCCTAGATCAGGGGGTTCTGAAGCTGTCTCCGGCACCCTGCCGGAGAGGAGATCATCACCGGAGGCCTCTACATCACCATGCCTGCCTCCGGAGTGATGCGTGAGTAGTTCATCCTTGGACTACGAGTTCGTAGCTGTAGCTAGATGGTTGTCTTCTCCTCATATGCCTCCATGTTTAGATCTCGTGAGCTTCCTATCATGATCGAGATTGATCTTATCTAATTCTATATGCTGTGTTTGCTGGGATCCGATGAATATTGACCTTATGCCAAGTTGATTATAGTCTTTATTTGCATATGCTATTTTTGACCTTGCATGCTTTCCATTTCTAGTGGTTGCTCTGGCCAAGTAGCTGCTAATGACTCCAAGAGGGGGTATTTATGCTTGATAGTGGGTTCATGCCTCCCCACCACCTTGCTCGAGTGACAGAAACGTGAAGGGGGAGGATGTGTTGTTTCCATTTGGGAGAAAACAACGATGAGAGTGTCCGCGTGCATAATCATTGCTTACATTACACTCTTTGTTTAATGCAGTTATATGTTGCTTCCAACTTAATACCCAAGGGGGTTCGGATGATAACCTGAGGGTGGATTATTAGTCATAGATGCAGATGGATGTCAGTCTATGTATATCGTTGTAATGCCCGCACTAAATACCATAGTAATCATCATGTTATATTGTGCACTACGGTGCAACCTCTATTCGTCAACTGCCCAGCTGTAATTTGTTCACCCAACATGCTATCTTTATGGAGAGACACCACTAGTGAACCTATGAACCCCGGTCCATTTTCCCACACTGTTAAACAAACCACAACAATTTCATGCTTTCTTTACTTACTGCAAGCATACATCATTTTCCACACTCTATGTCTAATCTTTGTTTTCAGCAAGATCGGTGAGATTGACAGCCTCACTGTACCGTTGGGGCAAAGTATTTTGGTTGTGTTGTGTGCAGGTTCCATGTTGTTACTGACACCGGTGAAGCACCATCACCACCGTTAGTGGCATCAACCTTCCAAAGGTCCTCTTTCTCCTACTAGATTGATAACCTTGGTTCTTAACTAAGGGGAAAACTCCTACCGCTCTGCTCATCACACCCTCCTCTTGGGGTATCGCAACGAGTGCAAGATATGCGCCATCAATGACGTGCATGGCAGCGTTGCCACTAAATCGCAGCCGTGCATGGCTAGGTGGCAGTTAAATCGTAGTCTTTTAAGCATGTAAACTAGTAAACACTGTGCTCATCAATGCCAACGTCGAGCGCATGCATAGTAGGATGAAACAATGGAAGGCATAAAAGGCTGACCACGCGCGTGGGTATGCTAGCAGGCTGAATTTAATTATCAACAAATTCGACCCGTTCTACGATGTACGAAGCATAGAACGGCCCAACGGACAATACACCACAGAAACGCAGCCAGACTTGTCCCACTTGTCAGGTCCAACGAGCAACACAATCCCACACGGCCCCACTAGTCAGAGTTAACGGAAGACACAACAACATCGGGTGTGAGAATTTGTGAGAGTTTCACCTAAGGAGATGGGGAAAAGTGAGTAAAAATTTCAAGCGTGGGGAAAGTGAGCAGAACTAAGCAATCAGGGGCAGAGGAGTAATAATCCCTTTTGTTTTTCACGGTAAGTTTTCCGAGCACTTCCCGGTTGATGTGTTCGGAAGTTTGCTGTGAAAACACAGAAAATAAAAGATGTTAATACCAAAGGAAAAAAACAATACTCAAATAAGCATTAATAAGAAAAGTTTTTCCGATTAATGCTTGGGGGCTGGGAGTATACCTGGCTCATCCTTTGGAGGCCTCCGAGAATTTCGGAGAACTCCTTGTTGTATTCCTAGAAGGTAATCCCCATATGGAAAATGTCGTCTTGTATGACCTGCCGAGGCGAGAAGGTGTAGTTATTTCGGATTATAACACATCTTTTCGGCCAAAGACGATTAGAGGAGCTTTGATGAAATGATTTTTAGCCCATTCATTCATATAACCATCTTCGTCGAAGAATTCTTCTTGTTTTACCTTGAAACTTTCCTCAAAAGAGGGAACGGTTTCTTCAAGATTGACGAAAGAACAATACTCCTTCTTCTAGCTGATCCGCCCTTTCCCGCACATCTGGTATGGATGTATCAGGCTGGTTGGGCTGGCTTGGGAGGGGGAATTCCTCGTCCTGTTGAGAAATAGAGTGCTCCCCCAAAACATCCGTCGTAGGAGTGTCGGGGGCGATGGCGGGAGATTTCTTCATCTCTCGGTGGACAAGCACCTTCCGCCTTTTGAGTATTTCCCCTTCAGAGGGGTGAGAGAGACCGACAAGAATAAAAACAAGAACAAAGGTTAAATCAAGGAAGCATGTGCGAGTAAATAGAAGGTATGAAAAATCAAGTACCTGGAAGTTGCAACAGCGAGACCACCCAGGTTTACGGCTTCCGGGGCGGAAGCAGTCTTCTTGCGCTTCCTGCCTCCAGCGAAACCGAGCTTTCAAGACTCCGCAGACACAAGTTGATCTTCTGAAAGAGTCTCAAACTGCAAAGCATAAAAATAATTTAGCATACATTTGTGCGTGCAAAGGATATCCTTCCCAAAAAACAAGAATTGCCTTGGGAGGAGAATTCTCTGCAGTATACATTGTGAAGCTCTCCATGTATTGAGTGCGGGTGGAAACCACGTGGTTCACCCTCTTCTAGAAGTTTTTGTCGTACATGCCCGACTAGGTTACCCACATGGAATCGTCGGGTCCCGAATATGTGCAGAGAAAACGGCCGGAGTGGTGAGATAAAGGATGAAGCCGCCATCTGAGCCAGCACAAGAGAGTATCCATCCCCGTGAGAGGAGGGGTGGAAGCAAACATCTTGGAAATCCGCCTTTTGATCCTTAGAAAATCTGGTGGAAAATCCTGGATGGTGTCCAATGCCCATTTATCTCTGGGAGCAGAATTGTCGAAAGGAGGGATCCCCGTATCCTTTCCAAGATAAGGGATGTCCTTGTGATAAAATAAAGAACCCGTCCAATGTTTGACGGATTTACTGGTTTTGATTTTCAGAAACCATTCTTCCCTGCCACTATGCAGGTTGAAGGTGATGGTCCCGCAGATGGGAGGGAGCCCGTATGAAGTATTGCACTTTACATAAAAGCAATACTGAAAAAATTCTAACCTAGGTATCCCTCGAACAAGGTTTGAAATCCGAAAAGATAGAGAATGGAATTCGGGGGGAGGTTAAGAGGTTGGATGCCATAATGGTTAAGGACTTGGATGAAAAAGGCGGATGGTGGAAACTCCAAACCTCTGAGAACGCGGGAGGCGAGCGCTACGTGGTCTCCACTTTCCGGCCTTGACTCTCATCCTCCTCCTCAAGCCGCTATTTTCCCTCGACGAGAAATCCATCCTTCTCCAAAATCTAGAGCAGAGCTGAGTCGATGGAGGATTGAATCAAATTCCCGGCTCATGCCTCCTCTTCTTCTTTGGCTCCGGCAGCACCCTCGCCTTCTGCGTCCTCGTCGGTGCGAGGAGTATTTTCCTCGCCCCCCCCCCCCCGATTCCTGGATAGGAGGCATAGGATTGGTGAGGGGAAGAGGAGGTGCAGATCTGGCGTTGGTGGCACTAGGGTTAGCCCCCGCCGCCGTTCTCGCAGAAGCCTCCGGCATGGCCGCAGAGAAGCTCGGTGCCGTAGGTGGCACCAGAGAGCCAACCACAGAAGGCGACGCTCCAGTGGTAGCAGATGCAACTGAGAGAGTAGATGAGTGGGCCGTGCAGGGCGCAACCGTGTTTGTGTTGCCGGAGGTGGTGGCCGTGTGAAGATCTCTGCAAGAACTCATCTTGATGCAGTACCGGGCCGGCGTTGAGCCGCCGCCGCCAATGGTTGCCGGAAGAAAGGTCCTGTGGAGGTGCTCTCTTGTTTCTTCTTGGGTGGTTCGTCTTGAATAGATCGTTAGGGGGCACGAATGGGAAGAAGGTGAACTGGGAGGTAGCCGGGTTGTATTTATTGGCGATTCGCGCCAAGATTGGTCCAACGACTATTTTAGCCGTTGGATGCATGCCGCGTGTCTCGCAGGAAATCCAGAATTTGGTGAGGTAGCACATTGACGCCCAGTCTCCTCGTTTCTCGCGCCAAAATTTTGCAGGGATTTGCTATTTAGTTTTTGCCAAACTCAAATGGCAATTACGTATGCAGGATTCTTGCGCTTACGTCATAGTTAACGGGTTCCTTCTAGGCGAAGCTTACAAAGAAATGTCGTATTCCCCAAAAGACGGATTTGGCATGAAATTGTTTGGGGAAAAAGATTCAAGACTGAAGACCGCCTTTTCTAATTCATGGTTTCAGGAAAAGACGAAGATCAGAGGTTATAATTCTCCTTGGGGGTTACTGTCGGATATATGCCAAATAGGGGTATGTCCTGCATTGGCCAAATGACGGATTACCCGGGTGGACCATAGGTAATGGAGCAATAAAGTCCATTGGACGGCCCAGTAAATTGACGCACAGGAAGGCGGATTCTAGAAAAAACTGGATTACGGACCAATACGTAATCCGGCTTGGAGAAGAAGCCGGATATCTTGCTTACCAAGAATAGGAATAATTTCCTTAGACTCCATGTTTTTCTTCCTGTAAGCCCTAGTCCGGTTGCATATATAAAGTTGGACGGGAGCCGCCTCAGAAGAGAGAAGATGGATAGAAAACCTAGACTCATATTGTACTTTGTATACTTCAGATTTTAGCCTTGATTAGTGAGATTGCAGGAGTAGGGCACCGCCATTGTTGCGAAGTATCGAGCCTGGGTAAACTTGTGTCCCCTCCTACGGCAACTTCCCTGCGTTTCCACCCACGTTCTACCATAAGGCTTATAGCACCCCTGCCATGAACCAAACTGCGAATATTCGACATGTGTCATGAGGATCTTGGAGCTCATTCATTTGTCTCACGTCTGAACTCATAGTTGATGCAACACAACTCTCTAATACTCAAGCAAGTAGGTTGTTTGCATGCCAAGAATTAGGCCTAAACAAAAAGTTTTGTTTTAGACAAAGTGACATGATATTCGATGATCACATGTGTTTCCCTTGAATTAACAAGCACTAAGTTTGTTATTACTAGGTAGACTAAGCGACATTGCACCCACTAAGTAGACGTGGAAAGGTTAAAACTTTAGAATTTCCTAGATTTTCTGTCACTATCAGTGGTACTATCCATCTACTCCAACTAATTCACATGTTACCCCTCCAAGTCTTAGCATACCAGTTTGGTCAGAACAAGCATACACGGATAAGCTAATGATCTACATCAACAAAACAAGACATAGCAAGAACTAAAAATTGCATCCCATAACAAAATTTCCACCCAGATGATAATACAAAATTGGCCATAATCATGTGAAAAAGGTCATATTGTTCTACAACTTGTGTGTGTGTGTGTGTGTGTGTGTGAGAGAGAGAGAGAGAGAGACTGATCAAGTTAATGCCATAAAACCATACCTGGTGGTGGGTTACTACCTTCGCATCATGGAGGCGAAGGAGAAGTCATTGGGAGGCTAGAAAGGCATCCAACGACGATTCGGACAATGTTTCACCCTCCAGTTTTTGTCGGCAGCGACCTCCTCCTGCTATGCTTTTGGTGTTTATCTTTTTGCGGTCACCTCTTGTATTAATTCGCAAAGCCTCAAATTTTATGAATGGTTTTAGGGAAAAATAAATGTGATGGCAAAAACACGGGGTCTGATCGATGGCCGAGGGGTCAGAACCCGTGCGACACGCCTGGCGTAGGATGACGCACCAAGCGGGCTATCAGAAGCCTCGTGCCTGCTCTAGACTCTCTTCAAGTCAAAATCTCCGATTTCCCAAAAAAGGGTCTTGTAATAAAAACCTAGATTCAATTGATATTTGGAAGGTTTTTGAAAGTTTAAAATATGGAAAACAAGGTTTACTGCCTTCTAGAGTTAAATACCAAAATAATAGAATTTCGTGGGAAATCCCATAAATCATTTAAAATAGTAGTATAATGACATTCTAACCTAGGTAATCTTGTGGTCCACCTAGGGTTCTCCTTGGGTCTGTCGTATCTTTGTACATTTTGTCTTCAAAATATAGAAGCACGGTATTTTTTTTAACCGATTTGTTTGGCATCTAGAAGATAACCGAAACATAAAAGTTTGGGCTTTCAAAGTCGGAATATTAGGGGCATTGAAAATAAGTTGGCACATGCATTGTCTAGGAGAAAGGTCGGAACAACTATTTAGTTGGTCCAAGATGTGCAAACCTCTTTCTGAAGGAAGACGAGAATGATGGACCTAATTATAGGGACACTTATTTTCCATTTTAAAGAAGGGTGGGCGAAATTCTCAGACTCCTTTCTTTATGTATAGAAGGAGGTGAGGCGGGGTTCCTTTTTTTTTCTTCATTTTTTCATGTTTTATTCCGTGATGTGTACTCATCTTCAAACAAAGAGGAGATGACAGAGCTACTGCTGGTCCACGCATGAGAGCTCCTCTGTGTCTTTCCGATTTTTTTTTGGACTCACGAAGGTGAAAGTAGACGAAAAGAGCGGTTTCCTGGTTTCCGAAATTAATTAACAAAATAATGGGATTTTGTGAAATTCTCATAAATCAATAAAATATTAAAAGATTCATAATAATCATTCCAAATAACAAACGATATAAAATAGTAAAGTTTAAAAGACATAATATGTTTTAGATATATTATCTGCACTCAGGGAAATTCACTACCGTGGCGCAAAGGAACCAAATGCAGTGGAAGCTATATATGGTTATGTGCACGATGGTATATGGTAAAAAAATGTAAAATCACAACCATTCCACTAAATTTAAGTGTATGACCGTTTAAAAAGGGTAAAGTGAACTAAATCAGCTCCTAATTATGGTAAGCACACACAAAAAAAAGTTATTCCACACGAAACATCTTTCGGACGAAGGCAATTCACAAAATTTATAAATGACATAAAAAACGATACCTATAAAAAACACTCTTGCCAATCTCCTCTTCATCATGTTCGGCAAGTCTATAGATCTTAACTAGTATTCTTGGGTCGTTGCCTAATCGCCTTGCACTAGACCTCCTCTCTCCATCCGTCAAGGAACCAACCCTGCACATTCGTCATTCTCTTCGACAACTATAACAATGGCATAAATGATTCCATCAACCACCTCTATCATGCATCTTCCCCGACCGTTGACCTCCTATCCAACTATCTTCGTCGAGATCAGGCGCCCATTCCTGACTCAGCCCTCCACTGGCTGACCTCGTGTCCTCTTCCATCTTCCATCACCCCAACCTAGACCCCATTTTATCAATGATTCGACCTATATGTACCCTAACCCTGACCGCAATTACCGATCCGCTATAATTTCACTCTAGTGATTGCAAGGTAAGGCCATACTTTCCATTCCTTTTGTTGCTTATTTTTTTGTATATTTTATCTATTGGATGGTCATGGATCTACTTATGATGGTTATAGATGGTATGATGTATGGATCTTTGTATGATGATTATTGACATGTATTTTGTTTTGCATGTATGGATGGTTACAAGTTGTAAGCTAAGCTAAATCAGGGTTATAGATGGTAATGTGTATGATGTTTATAAATGGTCAAAATTGTGAAAATCAGACTTATTCCACTCAAAAAGTATGTGTATGTCGATTTTTATTTTTGGCAAAGTGGGCTACTTTGGGCTCATAATTATTTTATGTACACAAAAATGACAAAAAGGTGTTACTCCAGCTTAAACATCTTCAGGCTCAAGAGGTATTTGTGCAATTGCAGGATCAAGAGGTATTTGTGCAATTGCATACATGAAACTAACAATAATAGGTTTTATTTTTACATTCAACAACAATAGCTATCAAAAGCACCCTTGCCAATAAGCCTGCACGGAGCCAGCATCTTAAACTCTAGGGGGGTTTAGTGGACCTATTTAGTTTTATAAATATGAACATGACAAATATGACTAAATCATTAAGAAATTGGAGTTATAATTTCTAACATTTTTCACAAAATCCAAACCTTTGTGATGGCTTAGTTCCCTCTCGTCTCTCTGTGACCATCCCTGACAATAGGGATGTAGGTGGGATCCAAATAACATCCCACCTTTTTTTTGCGGGGAGAATTAGCATCCCATTCCAAGTCAATTAACTTTTCTAGTTCAAATTTTGAGCAGAATATTCAAACTAGTATCTTCAAATGACTTAGAAGTGAGACATAAGTAACAATTTTTCATACCTACTGCTCTTCTACAGCTCACTAGATGTGGTACAAACAAACTTGTTTTTCGAGAAGACTATGATGTGTATAAATGGGTGATACAAACTTAGACCGTGAACGCAACAAACCAAAGATTGCGAACGGAGCCGAATTCGACAAGTTTTGCCAAAGTGGAGCCTGGCACACAAATCTATCTTGAGTTGATCCATAATCACAGTGAGAGTCGTGAGACGCGACCCTTTCCCCCCTCGTCCCCGTGGGCGAGGCGACGGATCCGTCGTTCCTCTCCTCTCGAACCCCTCCCCGTCCTCTTCTCCGCCTCACCGTCGTCGGACGGCTCCGTCGGCTGTAGGACGGGCGCTGGCGGCAATGGGGCGTCCCTGCTCTCTCACGGTGGCCTTGGCATGGGGCAAGGGCATTGGTGTGGGATCCGCGCTGGTGAGTTTGGTGTCCGGCAGTTCCCGGGCACGACGGGTGAGGAGGATCCAGTGGCTTCCGTTGCTGGCTGGAGCGGGGTCTCCGGTGGTGGCTTGGACTCAAGGCTGGGCTACGGGGAGATCTAGGTCACGGCCTAGGCGTCGTTCTGGGCCAGATCTAGGCCATCGGTATGTCTTCGGGGCTCTTGGCACCGTGGTGGCGGGTGGGTGGCGCGGAGGTGCTGTCCTGCTTGCCGAATTACCCCCTCCTTATCTACGGTGGTGGATCTATGTGGTGCAAGCTTTGTGCGAGCTCGGCCTAGGCTATTTGTGAAGGGTTCGTTGCATAGAAAACAAAAATTTTCCTACGCGAGAGATACCCGAAAGGCCAAGATCTAATCTATGAGACGAAGTGCAACGGGCAACAAGAGGGTTAAGGAGAACACATACCCTCGAAGACTCAAAGTGGTACGAGATCAAATCTCGTTGTTGGCGTAGTCGTACTCACACCGATCCCGATAGCGAGAAGATGGCACCGCAATCCGGTGGTGCATCCGTGATCGGTCACACGTACGGTTGATGACGACCTCCGTTCCCTCGTTCCAGCGGGGCGCGGAAGTAGAGGATCCCTCGGAACTCCAGCAGCACGACGGCGTGGTGTGGTGGAGAAAAACATTGCTCAGGGCTTCGCCAAGCGCACGAACAAGTGGTGGAGCAGCGGCAGGAGGGAGGAAGAGATGACACAAGTGTGTGTGTGGGGAGAGGGAGCTCTCACCCCTCCTTTTATAGGAGGGGATGGCAGCCACGAATTTTTGGCTGCCTCCACCTCTCCCTCATCATGTGAGTGGAGTCTCCACTCAACCCACTCATTCTTCCATTAATTCCCACTCAAAATCCCAAGGGTTTTCTTTAATAAATAAATAAAACAATTTTATTTCTTTATTTTAATATTTGTTAATTCCATTAACAAACATTAACATATAACCCCTTGAGTTAGTTGTTAAATCTATTAACAACCATTTGATAAGAATCCCCTTGAACTATTTCAAAATTACTCGAAACAATTTCGGTGACTATTTCAATATTCCCCGAAACAATTTCGGTGCTGTCCAAACTTTTCTCCGATATTCCGTATCCTCTCAAATGCGTCATCGAACCTTAAGTGTGTCACCCTACGGTTCGCGAATAAGATAGACATGATCGAGACTCCTCTCCGATCAATAATCAACAGCGGGATCTGGAGATCCGTGATGACTCCTATATATTCAACGATGACTCTCGTGATCGTGTGAACCAACAACGTCGTGAACTATTCCCTTTGTCTCGCGATATTTTACTTGTCCGAGATTCGATCATTGGTATCAACCATACCTTGTTCAATCTCGTTACCGACAAGTACTCTTTTCTCGTTCCCGTGATATAACATCCTTGTGATCATATCACGTGCTTGCAAGCGGTTTCGATGTGATATCACCGAGAGGGCCCAGAGTATATCTCTCCGTCATTTGGATGGACAAATCCCACTCTTGATCCATGATCCTCAACTAATACTTTCCGAATACTTAACGACACCTTTATAGTCACCCTGTTACGGTGTGACGTTTGATGCCATCAAAGCACTCTTCCGGTATCAGTGATTGACATGATCTCATGGTCTAAGGAATAAGTTACTTCGTGTGTTTGATATAACAATGTAAACTAAATGACTTGATCGCATTGCTATATTTTCTTTGGGTATATGTTCATCACATCATTCTTCTAATGATATGATCCCGTTATTAACAACATCCAATGTTCATGATCAGGAAACCTTGATCATCTTTAATCAACGAGCTAGTTAAAAAAGAGGCTTTACTAGGAACCATTGTTTGTTTATTAAGCACACATGTATCAACGTTTCCGGTTAACACAATTCTAGCATGAGAAATAAACATTCATCATAAACAAGGAATAAGATAATAACCATTTTATTATTGCCTCTCGGGCATATTCCCTTCAGTCTCCCACTTGCACTAGAGTCAATAATCTAGTCTGGAAGCACTTAACACATATGGCGTACCAGTGTTATTACCATGCTTCGCATGTGGTAAACATTATCAAAAAGATCTGAACTGTTCAGGCCCTATTGTATTTGCATGTTATTTGCGTCTACACGCATCACTCATTCTCTAATGAGATGGCTTTGTATATATATGGTCAATCGGTGAAAACTTAATTCCTCAGCTTAAACTGATGTCACTAACATTGTGAAAATGTAGCTTCATAGTGTTAGCATTCTTGGAAACTCACAAAGTTCCGGTGATACCTTAATTCCTCAGCTTAAACTGATGTTACTAACATTGTGAAAATGTAGCTTCATAGTTTCAGCATTCTTGGAAATTCACCAAGTTCAATAAAGAACTCCTTGACACAAAATACGCTTATAATCAGTTGTTAACACAACGATATACTTTAGCCTTTGTTGTAGTATCTGTCACAATATTTTAATTTTGAAACTCTTTCAAATCCAGCATGGAACTTTCTTCCATCCTATTGTGCTACCCTTCATCACATATTTTATTTGAGATAAAATTACTTGAATAAATGACAAGACTATTAGTGTAACATATTACAACTAATATTTTGTCATTACTATATAGGAAAACATATCCTTAGCATTTCTAAAAATGACACAAGGATCTCTCCCACTGTCGTCTAATCATCATATGAATTATCCTACTATAACATTTTATAGCATAGGACTCATCTGGTTGTGTACATAGCATGGAAACATGACTTAGAAATCTCAATTTCAATGATGCTCATCATGTGTCAAAACACATGAATCTTGCTCAATTATTTTCCATGTGACAAGAACTCCTTCTTATCAATTTTATATTGACTTACTTCAATATTTCATCTATGTAATTTGGCTTCAATCATATCAGGCGCTTGAATCCATCTTTTATAGACATCGATGCCAATATCTTCCAAGCCTTTCATCAATATGAAAATCTTAACCGTGTTAATTTAAAATACATATTTTCCAATCAACCATATGTCATCTACATAAAGTATTGGAAATATGTCATAGCGCTCCCACTTAGTTTCTTGTAACTTTACAAGCATCTTTATCGTTCATGATGGAATCAAACTCTTTTGATAACTTCATTAAGGTAAAGATTTCAACTTCGTTATGCTCACTTCAACCATTGAAGTGCGCATGCCTTTCTAGCAACCTTTTGAATTTTACAAAACTCTCAGACTGTGTCAAGTACACATCCTTGATAAAACTTCCTTGAGAGGAGAGTTGGTTTTGTTATTCAACTGCCATATCATAATATGTAACTTTGCTAGAACTATCTGCAAAGACTAAGCATTACTACGGAAGATCAAAATCTTGTAGTAGTGAACTCTTTGAACTTCGTCGAAAACAATTTTTCGATAAGTACAACTTTCAAAGGATGTAAATCCATGTCTTTGTCGCTATATAGACCCTTTTGCTATCGTTAGGCATCATGCCTATCGAAAGGACTACCAAGTCACATACTTGATATTCATACAAGGATACTATGGCGGATATAATGACTCATAGTCAATTTACGAAGCCAGGGCCCATCATTTGCTTCCTTTATAAGGTCCAGGTCCTTTGTTGTCAAAACAACACTTTACACTTAAACCACAAGTTGTTCTAAGTACAAAGTTTTTGGACTTTTCTGGTACAGTTCGCAAACTCATTTGAAGTTTCTACAACATTGTAGTGTCTTCTACTTAGTCAAAATAGTAAACCCCGGAACAACTTCCAGTGCTGCGCTACTCTTGACATGATAACGAGATTCTCTAATCTCGTTGAGTTTGTACTGTGCTCCCACTCACTTGTTTCGCAAGAACTAATTTCTCGAGAAATCAACCCTTACAAACAACATTTGTCTTTGGTTCGGTGATAGGAGAAATACCCAATGTTTTATTTAGGATACCTTATAAACATATATTTATCCTATTTTGGTTGTAACATTTTACACATGCTATGCATACCAAAACTTAAGAAGTGACAATTTGGGTCACTACCCAACCATATCTTATATGTTGTCAATTTCAGCGGATCATGATGGTGCTCTTTTCAGTGTACAAGCGGTTGTCCTTAATGTATAAACTACAAAATTATAATGGCAATTTTATTAATCTTACCATGTCAAACAGGGTTTGATTTTGTCTTTTGAATACTCCAATCTAATGTGGGGTATTCGAGAAGTATAAGTTGTAGAACAATTCTGCAACTTCTCAGATGTTTTGCTAAACTTGTAACTCAAACTTTATCCTTTATGATCCAATCATAAATAATTGATTATCTTGTTACATTGATTTTAACTTCATATTAACAACCTTTTGAACCAATTCAAAATGTCAAACTCTGTTCCCTTTAAATAGACTAGCAAACGTGCCCGTGCGTTGCAACGGGAGAGTTAAAATATTATATAGACACATATAGTAAATTCTGGTTGATAGTGTCTCGCAAATCAGCAGTTTCAGCATTTTCAGTCATTCAGGGCATAGAGGAGGCAGAGATGTCGTCGTGAGAGTGTGTGGTTCCCTTGTTAGCAGTGTTGCAAACGAACATGTAGAATCACAGGAGTTTCGTGCAAGCCTCTCTTGTAACAAATCAAAAGCAATGACTTGATTCCAAGAGAGATATTCATGTTAATAATTATGTACAATTGTGCATCCAACTTGTCTTGTTTTGTTTTATAGGTCTATATGAAAACACGGTGAAAAAATATCAGGCAGTTTCTGAATTTCATGAGCAATTAGCGTTGTGTTGGTTACAACTCATCACCTCTCTAAATCATCTGAATGACATGTATGGCCAAGAACTTTTGGTACATTCAGCTGTTTCAGACAACCACGTACGTGACGTACACCTACCGTGCCTCTGATTTCCTTCCATCGACTAATTATACATGCCTGTTTTGTTCTCTGACTAAAAGGTCGCCTTGATAGGGATCTCGTCCTTCATGCATGGACCCCGGCACCTTGTCATCGCGGTTGCGCTATTAGCGGGCATTCTGCACCCGGCCGTCGTCGACGCTGAAAACCATCACGTGATTCTGGACACGTAAATGCCTACTGTGTGCACTCCCTCTCCTGCACGAAGACATGTAGTCATCGTCATCTGCACCTTAAATATTTAGTACTGCACCCTAATTCTGCCGTCCCTGGCCGAACGGATCGTACTATGCGAGAGGGTGCCGCCGCACACAGGACGTCCTGCAGCTCCATCAACGCCGCATGATCGATGGCGTGTTAGAGAGCTCCGCCATACCTGCCGTGGCCGCTGCTCTGGTGGCTTGGGCGATCGCACTGCTGGGAGTATCTCGAAGTCGCAGCCACATGCGTCGTTGCGGGGTCATCGCCGCCATACCGTCCGTGGGACGCTGCCTGTGGTGGCTTGGCCGTCATTGATCGTCGCGGCCATACCGTCCGTGGGACGCTTCCGTGGCGGCTTGGGTGATCGTGCCGCTGGGAGTATTGCCAAGGTCGTTGCAATGGCGCCGCCGTGATGGCCAAGTGAAGATTCAGGCATAACGGAATCGAGTCCTCTAGGATGACCAAGGGCGACCTCAACTCATTGCGGCCATATAAGAAATCAATGAATTTGCGTATTCTGGGTGCTGCAGTTAGGATTTGCCGTGGTACAATTATTAGAAAAGATCGGGAGAGTTTGTATTTGCTCCGACCTTGTTCCTATGGGCCGTTCCTTTCCCGCTCAGCTTCAAGAAGATTCGCGGAACCTTGGGCCTGACAGGTCGAGTGCTCGAGGCAAACTTGGAGAACGGTAGAGGAAAACGTAAAGGCATGACGGACGAAAACGTAAAACGAATACGGACGAAAAAGGGAGGAAGAAACCTTCCTCCCTTTATTATTAGGTATAGATATACTCACATATCTACTTAAATCATCGACAAAATTTTATGAAGGAAAAATTAATCCACCATACATGACTACACATAATGGACTATATACATCAATATGTATAATCTCCACTAAATTAGTCGTCCATTCTACTTTGGCCTAAGAACGGAATTCTAGTCATCTTTTGGAAGAGGTCTCACAAGCGTCAATAAAATGACTCCGGAAGTCCATCAATATGGAGTTCCTTCATGTTTTCCTTTCCGATATGAACTAAAATGGTGGTGTCACAATTTAAGTGAAACTCTTCAACGTCTTGCAACGTTTAGCATTTAGTCTTATAGATGTTTACTTTACCAACATGATTTATATTAACATATCCATCAATTATGGAATATGATCATAGTTTGAACAATCTCATTTGTTCTCACAAAAGACTAGAACAAAATAACAAATTAAGTTCTTCAAATAAATCTTGACTGGTTGGTTCGATACGACAATGAACACAATAACACTTTGTTTATGTTCTTGTCATAATCGATTCCACATCTATTACTAGTTCCTTTTAGGCCCTTGTATTTCTTTCATTGCGTTGCTTTGTATGACAACTCATACCAACCAATGTGGTATCAAAATACCCAAAAATACTTTGTTCACTAGTAATACATCTATAACTTGTATATCAAGCATATACTCCGGAGCTGGACTTTCCAGTTATCTTCTTTTTCTGCCATATATCTTTTTTGTAATTCTATTTTCAATATTCCCTTTCCTTTACAGAAGAATCATTCAACATCAAACAATGCTAGTCTTACTAGCTCATTTTCTTTGGCGTGTTAGTCATATACTATCACCCATTGAGTCATACTTTGAGTTTGAATGTTCTACTAATATCACCATATTAATAGCATTCTTCTAGATTCCACTCTTAGCAATTTCCAAGTAAGGTAAACTACTTTACCCATACTTCTAATCCATCCCATCATAACAATTTTATGATTAAGCTACTATAGCTTGAAGGAAGGGATTTAGAGGATAATTTTCAGCGCCCAACTTCTTGGAATATTCAAACCCCTAGCGTCTTCAATCATTGCATATATTCAGATAATATAAGCAAACATTGTCACGCTAAATTTGCATATATTCAGATAATATAAGCAAACATTGTCACGCTAAATTATACCCAGTCATGTTGCAACAAATAAGTTTCTAGATATCAATATATCTTTCACTTGATTGTTTCTGAAAACAACTCTTTTCAGTTCCTAAATCACCTTGATCAACAAAACACTCTTTTGAAGATAAAGTAATAAGGAAGCAACCATGACTCTGGATTCTAAATAGGAATTGGTTGCTCTTTAGATCAATCAATCATTAACCATATGGAGCTAGGTAGGAAATACCGAAAATCTACAATAGGTATCAATTTTAAATTGCACTAATACGGTACCAATCTTAAAAGGTATTTACCAGATCATAACAGTTATATCTCAATTAACAATCTAAGTGTAAGGTAGTTATGTGGATGCCAATGACTACTACAAGTTGTGCAAATTCACTTTGATTTGTTGTTCATGATAAATAAGTTCAAGTTAATTCAAATTAAGCCATGAACTCCACTCAAAAACAACATCCCTCTTAGTCGTCTTTAGTGATTACACGAACCAAATTCACTACACCAAAACCGATCATCACGTGAGATGATGTAGCTTCAAAGGCGAACATCGACATGTTCATCATATCATCCATATGACTCATGCTTTACCTTTCGGTTACGTGTTCCGAGGCCATGTCTGTACATGCTAGGCTCGCCAAGTAGAACCGTAGTATTGCGTGTGTTTCAAGGCCATGTCTGTACATGCTAGGCTTGAAAACACCCGTTGTATGCGAACGTTGAGTCTATCACACCCGATCATCACGTGGTGTCTCGAAACGACGAACTTTCTTAACGGTGCATACTTAAGGAAGACACATTATTATCTTGATATTAAGTGAGAGGGATCATCTTATAATGCTACCATCGTTATCTAAGCAAAACAAAGATGCATAAAAGGATTAACATCACAAACATCACATGTGAGGATTACGTGATATGATATGGTCCTCCTTGCACTTGATCTCCATCATGTGCATTATGGTATGATCTCAATCATTCCACCGGCGTGGTACCAAGTACCATGGCACCCAATCTTGATTGTCCATCAATAAGAAGACAATCATATGGATACCTTCCGGTATATCAATAATTTACAAAATAGATCACTCATAATCAAATTTGTAATATTGACCATATCACATCACATGCCCAGCAAAAAACTAGTTAGACGCCTCTAATTTATTTTTGCATATTTTACGTGGCTTAGGGCTTTCGATGATAGAACCGTTCATACCTACGAACATCAACCACAATGTTGATAAACACATTTTTAACAACCCTTCATATATTAGATCTTAACTATAGTAGGAGAAACAGACACCCGCAAGCCACTTATGCAATACAAGTTGCATGTCAGTTGTGGAACAAGTCTCATGTACGTGGACATGTAAGGTTAGTCCGGGCCGCTTCATCCCACTATGCCACTAAGATCATAAAATAATCAAGGAGGTAATAACATGATCATCAACGCCCACATACACCTATGTTTCTACCCGTACAAAACATCTACGCATAGATCCGGCTCTGATACCACTGAAGGGTTCGTTGCATAGAAAACAAAAATTTTCCTACGCGAGAGATACCCGAAAGGCCAAGATCTAATCTATGACGAAGTGCAACGGGCAACAAGAGGGTTAAGGAGAACACATACCCTCGAAGACTCAAAGTGGTACGAGATCAAATCTCGTTGTTGGCGTAGTCGTACTCACACCGATCCCGATAGCGAGAAGATGGCACCGCAATCCGGTGGTGCATCCGTGATCGGTCACACGTACGGTTGATGACGACCTCCGTTCCCTCGTTCCAGCGGGGCGCGGAAGTAGAGGATCCCTCGGAACTCCAGCAGCACGGCGTGGTGTGGTGGAGAAAAACATTGCTCAGGGCTTCGCCAAGCGCACGAACAAGTGGTGGAGCAGCGGCAGGAGGGAGGAAGAGATGACACAAGTGTGTGTGTGGGGAGAGGGAGCTCTCACCCCTCCTTTTATAGGAGGATGGCAGCCACGAATTTTTGGCTGCCTCCACCTCTCCCTCATCATGTGAGTGGAGTCTCCACTCAACCCACTCATTCTTCCATTAATTCCCACTCAAAATCCAAGGGTTTTCTTTAATAAATAAATAAAACAATTTTATTTCTTTATTTTAATATTTGTTAATTCCATTAACAACATTAACATATAACCCCTTGAGTTAGTTGTTAAATCTATTAACAACCATTTGATAAGAATCCCCTTGAACTATTTCAAAATTACTCGAAACAATTTCGGTGACTATTTCAATATTCCCCGAAACAATTTCGGTGCTGTCCAAACTTTTCTCCGATATTCCGTATCCTCTCAAATGCGTCATCGAACCTTAAGTGTGTCACCCTACGGTTCGCGAATAAGATAGACATGATCGAGACTCCTCTCCGATCAATAATCAACAGCGGGATCTGGAGATCCGTGATGACTCCTATATATTCAACGATGACTCTCGTGATCGTGTGAACCAACAACGTCGTGAACTATTCCCTTTGTCTCGCGATATTTTACTTGTCCGAGATTCGATCATTGGTATCAACCATACCTTGTTCAATCTCGTTACCGACAAGTACTCTTTTCTCGTTCCCGTGATATAACATCCTTGTGATCATATCACGTGCTTGCAAGCGGTTTCGATGTGATATCACCGAGAGGGCCCAGAGTATCTCTCCGTCATTTGGATGGACAAATCCCACTCTTGATCCATGATCCTCAACTAATACTTTCCGAATACTTAACGACACCTTTATAGTCACCCTGTTACGGTGTGACGTTTGATGCCATCAAAGCACTCTTCCGGTATCAGTGATTGACATGATCTCATGGTCTAAGGAATAAGTTACTTCGTGTGTTTGATATAACAATGTAAACTAAATGACTTGATCGCATTGCTATATTTTCTTTGGGTATATGTTCATCACATCATTCTTCTAATGATATGATCCCGTTATTAACAACATCCAATGTTCATGATCAGGAAACCTTGATCATCTTTTAATCAACGAGCTAGTTAAAAAAGAGGCTTTACTAGGAACCATTGTTTGTTTATTAAGCACACATGTATCAACGTTTCCGGTTAACACAATTCTAGCATGAGAAATAAACATTCATCATAAACAAGGAATAAGATAATAACCATTTTATTATTGCCTCTCGGGCATATTCCCTTCAATTTGGTGGCGAGACCAGGCGGCGGGTTCACAATGGTGACGGTGGCGGAAGGGGGACCTATGAATATGCACGTGGACGGTAGCGGCGGACTTGGCGCTGCAGCGCGGCGGCGGAGCTAGTCGGGTCTGATCTGGGGCCTGACAGGCCCTGCTGCTACGTCCGGTCGCCAACCGCCCTTGGCGGTGGAGGATGGCGGATCTCCTCCTATTGGCTGCTGCTACCGTCCACACAGGTCTGGGGCTTGCTGTCTTTCCACGTTTGATTCGTGGGCCTCGTGGGGGTCTTGATGTCAACTCCGGGGCTCGAGGTTGTGGATGCCGGGGTGTCAGCCCTAGAAGGTGGTTTGCATGGGCGTCTCTGCGACAAGCAACGTGGCGGTGGCGGTGGCATCCTCTTTGGTTGTGTGGATGGCGAGGAGGGGGCAGCGGGGGATCCTAGCGTTGGTGGCAGCAACTCCCAGATTGTGATCTGGAGACCAGTTTGGGGCTAGTGGGCAGTCCAATTGTGTAAACCCTTGCGAAGGTTTTGCCGAGCAAAAGCTCTACGCTTCGGCGCCAATGGCGGCGATGCATGGTGGTACCGTTACCCTCTTGGGGGCGCTGTTGTGGCTACCTTCGACGCGTTAGGGTTCCGTGTGAAACCCCTTAGGACTCGTTTCGATGGCTTCGGTGGAAAATTTGGTCCTCCTTATTTTTATCCTTTTCTATCTTGATCTGCTTTGTAAGAGGTCCCATCATCACTTGCATGTGTTCGGCCGGTGGGTTTTATTTATAAAGTGGGGTGAAAGCTGTTTCAACAAGGGGAGTTGCTTACCCCCCGAGGACGATCCCTCGGGTCGCTCACTCGCTCGACATGATCGTGCGCCCTCACGCTTGCCAACCTTATCTTCCTTAAAACCGCTCCTGTCCGCTTATTTATTTTTGCCCAGCTCATCCGCACGGAGGCCAACCACGCTCGCCGCCGCCTGTGCAAGCCGACTCCTCCTTCTCTGTCCTTCGCCGGGGAGGCGCGAACCACCTGCTCCCCGCGCCGCCACCTCCGGAGGTCAACTCCTGCACTCCGTCCGTTGCAGGGAGGCGCGAGCCACGTGTCACCTTTGGGACTGCTCCGGCTAAAACTCCGGCGATGTCTCCAACAAAGATATTTTTGCTACAATAAAAAAATTATTTTTGCTATAATGGTTTCCCCCTTTTGCTATAATAGTATAAAGCGTTTGATACAGTGCCTCGGGCGAGATCTCCGGTGATGTCTCCGGCGAAGCATTATTTTGCTACAATAGCACAAATTTTTTGCTGCAATTGTTATCTGTGTTTGCTATAGGGGTACAAAATGTTTGCTACGATGTATCTCGCAAGTTTTTTTTTGTCTTTTTATATGGACGGAACTTTTCTTACAATAGCACAAAATTGTTATTTCAATCGAAACTTTTTTACTCGTAGGAGCAAAAGCGGGATTTCGGGGGAATTTTGTGAACTGGCACAATAGAGAAATTTCTTATTTTAATAAACTATTTTTCGGTGATTTATTAGGACACATGTGGTAACTCGGAGGATTCTTTGCCAAATAGTACTCCGGAGGTTTCCCTTTCGACAGTGGTGAGACGCGACGCAATTATTGACGGCGAAGAGGCCGAACTGCCGAAGAGGCGGCCCACCCACCTTTTTCCTCGCGGAGAGCTCCTGCACATTCAGAACGGCACAACAGAAAGCGCACCCACCCACTCCCACTCCCACTCCCCCGTCCTCCCTCCTCACCCCACCACGGCCACTTCGCCTCCCTCCTCACCCAACCACGGCCGGCTACAACTCGGATTCCCCGGGCCCCGCATTCCCTCGCCGGCCTCACCTCACGTACGTCAACATCCCACCTCCCCTCCCCGCTCTTCCTTCCATTCGGTCCCGCACTCCCGTCCGTACGTGCTCAGTCGCGCTCGTCCGGGCCGGTCGGCACGGCCTGCTGGGCGGACGGCGAGTCGGCGACGTGCATTCAGGTTCCCGCTAGGGCAACGGCGGGGATTTTCCCAGCGGTTCGTGCGACGATCGTTGTGTTCGGTTTGGCCGATTGGCTTTTTTTCACTACTTTTGGAAACTCAAGGTCGACCCTTTCGGGTGTCGCCGGGTGGGGTTCGTGGTGGGGTTTAGGGGTTTGCGACCAATTGCTTGCCGTTGTTGTGTTTTGGGGGCCCCTGATGTCTCTTGTCCCCGACATTGTACACGATGTAGATTTGGTGCTGGTAGCCAGGAGTACTTCTCTGCGTTGCGTTGTTTGTTCATTTATTTTTTCATGGACCCTCTCCAACTTTGACGGCGTCTGTTGCGGCGACGGCGATGGCTCGCGGGCGTAAATTCCTGCCGGCCTCTTTGTCCGGTGAGGTTAGAGTTTGTCGGCGCGGCGGTACCGGCTTCGCTTTGCAGTTTGGTCCTCCGGCCTCCTGTCCGTCTCTTTTGTGTTGCCTCCGGTATGCCGGCGTGCGACCTGTGAATTCTTTTTTTTTTTTGGATGTCATGCTCTTGGATCTGTGCGGATCTTCCGGTGGCGAAGGCTTCGGCGGTTTCTTCTCCAAGGCGCTGGTGCGGAAGTACCGTGCCCTGGATGACTAACTGTTGGCGGTTGCCTGACTGCTGATAATATGCACATCGCTTCTGATTCAGGGACCCTAGTTGGGTTGCACGTGTACTGATTTTTTGGCCATTAGTTGCATATATTAGCGTTCCATCGAGTAGTAGCATTTAGAGAAACTCATCTAGGGACACTCTGCTGCGGCTTGTATAAACCTGTGTGCATAACATTTGTGGGGGACTTTGAGTTTATTCAGAAAAGGCAAGGTTGTTGGATTGTAAACTCTTCTTTTTGGTATTTGCCTTGATTCTGCTTGTTCACACTTCACAGTCACAGCGATGTGTCCAATTGGACAGTTTTTTGTTCTTTGGAATAGATTGTTACGCGGTGTACATGGTATCGCTAGTCAATATGTAATGCTTGCGACTTGCGGTATATAGATGATGGGGTAGTAACGAAACCACCGGCTGACTGCTGTTGTTATATCTTATTTCTGTTAGTTCTGTTTGTTACCTCCTGGACAGTTAACATTATTGTTCACTTGGTTGATTTCCAAGTACGGTTATCTAGCCATTGAAAGTGTTAGGTTGTGTGCTGCTAATGCCATGTTTCGTGGATCAACCTGATGTTGCCCTGACCACTCAATGTAAGAGCATCCAGGCAACTCAATGCACCACATTCGCTTCGCATGATATCCTGTGATGTGGCACTGTGCTTCCCATCTTTGTTTAGTGTGATGTGGTGTTCTTCGTCAGTTTAATGTAAGAGCATCCAGGCAACTCAAGGCACCATATTTGCTTCACATAATATCCTGTGATGTGGCACTGTGCTTCTGATCTTTGTTTAGTGTGATGCGGTGTTCTCTGTCAGTTTAACCGTGTAATATCTTTAAAACACGACACACAACTTCAGAACTGCATCTTACAGATAGTCTTTGGATAATTGAGTCATGCTAATTTGGTTAAATTCACTTATGGAATGCTGTGTTGATCGTGAAGTAGCTGTAGTCCTAACAAAGGCACGCTTGTAGTTACAGCAATTGATCTTATTTCTTTCTTCAGTTTTCCATG
Source organism: Alopecurus myosuroides (assembly GCA_028641055.1). Lineage (NCBI taxonomy): Eukaryota > Viridiplantae > Streptophyta > Magnoliopsida > Poales > Poaceae > Alopecurus > Alopecurus myosuroides. Next base: position 636,707,687 of record CM054057.1, on the reverse strand, counting down.
GTGATGAATTCCATCCTTTAGGCATGTAAATAATGGAGTTGTAAAAATGTGCTGATTTCTTGCAACTGCATTGGATTGTTAGCATGATGCCGCTTTCTTACGCAGAATAATATGTGATAACCATACTGAAATGATGCAGGTATTTATTGAACCTTTACGTCATTGTTACAGGAAAATACAGTTATCTCATGGGGCATTTTCGAGGTCATAACCCTGAGACAGGGATGGTTCATTCTCGCAAGTCTCAGCCTGCAAGGAGGAAGTTTATCATCAGTGATGATGATGACGACGATTACACTGACAAGGATTACTCAATGGAAGACGAGTCAAATCAGCTTATCCTTTATGAACCGAAGACCACACATCGCAAGCAAAGGAAAGCACAATTTACCAAGCCCATAAATCACTCTACTCCACTGCACCAAAGATCCCCAGAGGCAATTTATGGACACGGCAGAGTTTTACCATCTATTGGTGCTTATACTGTGCAGTGCGCAAACTGCTTCAAATGGAGGATCGTTCCAACAAAGGAGAAATATGAAGAGCTGCGTGAGAGTATTTCTCAGGAACTTTTTGTTTGTGAAAGGGCTCGTGAATGGAACCGTGTTTTATCATGTGATGAGCCAGAAGACATGTCACAGGATGGAGGTTTGTTGTGGGCAATTGACAAACCAAACATTGTCCAACCTCCTCCTGGCTGGGATAGGGAGGTCAGAATCAGGGGGGAGGGGTGCAGCAAGTTTGCAGATGTGTATGTCACTGTTTCTTTTCCTGCACTTTGCAATAATATCTTGATTTCTAATCATCAAATTTATCTGTCATTTCTATGTTCATTACTTACCACTGTTTTCTTTAGAAATTAGTCCTTGACAGTACTTCATAGCTTATGCACCATATTATTCATGGAACAATTTGTGCTACTTCAATCTTGATTATCTCTTAGCTTAGTTGTACGTACTGAAGGACTAGCCTGCTCTGTGAGATATATTCCTGCTAATCAATAATCATGATTTATTAAAGTAGACGGTTTCTACTTATAATATGTCACTCCGGACAACCAATTTGTATGTTTATCAATTTCGGTGATGCCTGTTCTGTGAAGTTGTTTGGTTTGGTATTCCAACACCCAAGATGCTTGATCATAACGAATGTGAGTTAATTGCTTCTTTCAGGTACTACACTTCCCCGTCTGGGACAGTGTTGAGGTCGATGGTCGAAATTGGGAGGTGAGCTGATGACTTCATGATTTGTTTTGCCTAATGCTTGCTACTTATGTCACCCAGTTGATGTAGTACTACAAAGCGAAACTATTGGCAAGTTCTTGTAAGAACTGATGGATTCATTGTTTTGATATTTCAGGTACCTGGCAGAGAATCCATACTACATTCAACAAGGGGTTAATTTATCTCAGTTTTCGATGCTTACCCCCCAACCTCTGCAAGAAGACTATATCAGGAAGCGTAAATATTCATATTCAGCACCTCGCCCATTCCCCCAGCCTCTTGAGCCAGTTGAAGGTGCGTTAAGTCAGTCAAAGATTTGGCGTACTGTTAACTCGTTCTGCTCTACATTTGCATAGCTATCTTACCATACCCTAAGCCGTTAGATAGTCCATGCTTCAAATCAGGCATAATTGTGGAAATTGTACAGTAAGAAATGCCTTTTGCAAACATATGTGCTACCGCTAATATGCATCTTCCAAGGAACAGTCTGAAATGCGCAGTGAATTAGTCCTTGCACTACTAATTATTATGCTTTCCATTCATTATTTGTCCTCATACCATCTACGATGCTGTTCAGCACGTGTCAATGTATTTGATATATTTTCTCTTCCTGATTATTCCGTTGCTGTTTCGTGTCACTTGCCGGCATATAACTCTGTGTGTCTATTCTTTGTTCAGCGGATCCAATAGGTTGGGCACCACCTCCTACTCGGGCAGAGTTGCGTGCAATGGGCACTTCAGCTTCAAACCCCGTCAACCTCGACGAGTCCGGGGTGTATGAAGCACCGCCTGTGCGCACCAAGAAGAGAACCCCGAGGAGAGCGTACCCGCCGTCGCCGTCATCAAGCGAGCACACACAGAGTACCCTGACAGAAGCGTCGTTGTCAGGAGAGCCCAAGAGGAGAACCCTGAAACAAGTGTCAAGGCGCTGCCCAATAGCTCCACCCAGCTGGCCACGTCAACCTGAGTGGTTCCAGAGCGACCTCGAGCACGTGGAGCTGTGAGCTCGGGGGCGGTAGCTTCTTCTTCCCTTCCCGTCTGTTCGGTTCGGTTTCATTTTGTCGTCGACGAACTAACTTCGGCTCAAGGAGTCCAGGATGTGGATGTGGTCGGTCAGGCGCCCGATGCATCGAGTTTTGGTGATGTCATAGCCCTTAGTATCCCCGTAGTTAAGTAGCTGGTGTAACAGACTTGTCAGCATGTGTTACATGTACCGGGTCGTCTCCGTATGGTAGAACTGGTGTGCCTTAACTAAGTTAAGCTGGAGCAGGTCCTATCTGATAACTGCCAAATACCTGGTGCTCGTACTGTGGCCTTGCCTTTCAGGCTTTGAGATTCAGACAGCGCAACCAGTAGGCTGGATGTTCCTCTTTCCTTTTTTTTCTTTGAAACTGGATGTTCCTCTTTCCTAGCTACAGAGTTGGAAAATGTTTTTTACTTTTGCTGTTTTTTTTTGTTTTTTTTAAGCTAGATGATGAAAATGATTTACACGGCGTAGCAGTAAAGCCATTCTCCGCTGGTAAGTACAGTAGTATTTATTTAAGAAAATGCTTCCCCTTTGCCCGACGACATTGGTTGCAGTTTTGAAGCTAAAAATAGAATGCAGGCTATGACATTGGTTGCAGTCTTGCTGAGACCATGGACGAGGCAACCGGGGGTCAGTCCATATGTTCATCGTCTGGCCATTCCCAAACCCTCTTTATAATTCCCTGGTTTAGCAGCTGGACTCCTTTTTAAAATACTTCGCCAAGTGTATGACATACCAGATTTTGGCTCCGCAAGCAACTCCGTATCAGGAAAAAACTTGGCATTTAGAACCCTTGCGAAGAGAAGAAGGGTTGGTTAGGAGCCTCCATCCCTGCTTTGCAAGCATAGTCATGTTGAACTCATGCACGTTTTTGTAGCCCAGACGTTGTAGGTTTCAGTCCGAGGAAGCCACATCATGTATTCATTACTACTCAAGTTTCAAAACTATACAAGTCATCATATATATTGCACAAGATTACTGAAATGTTCCACCAAAGACACCAGGCTGAACCCAATGGCGTGCCTCCGTCACAATTGAAGCTGGAAGAACCGTCCTAAGGACGCCGTCTCTCAAATCATGCACGTATATATTCGTGACGGATTTCTCCCTCGGAACAAGATGCATCGATGACTCGTTCTTAGTACAGGCTACCACCCTCTTCCTCGAGCTCGCGGCATCAATCGGCGTCGACCCACCCCACTGGTTAGGCAAGAAGGTGTAGACTCTCCTCGCGCCTTCCTCCCTCGCGCGGAAGGAGCGGCCTCTGTACAGAAACCAGCTGGAATCATCGAGCTCCGCGTCATCCAGAGGCGACCACTCCAGCGCTTCGGCGTCCAGCTTGGAGAACTCAAAATCACAGAAACGTGCACGGCAGCGACGGCATGAGATGAGCACAGCCTTTTCACCGGATGCTGCCAGGAAATGAGCATCCTTTTCGCTCCACCCGGGAGAAAGAGCGGCCCTCCTCCAGCTCATCTCGGTAACATCGAAGATCAGGATCTTCCCATTGTAGTCGACGCAGACTGCCTGCTTCCCGAGCAAGACGGCGTCGACGATGAGGGTGAACTTGATGCGTCTGTGTGGATCCTGCACTAGGTTGGGAGCGGTCATCATTGTTCTCGTAGACGCTCCAGTACACATCTCCGGGGCAGGCGACATGGACGGTCGGAACCTTCGAGATGGTCTCGATGCATGCGACAACCAGAGGCACCTTGTGGGAGCCCATGTAGAAGAAAAAGAGCCCGTCGATGACAGGAGGGCACGCCGGCAGGTCCACCCGCATGCCGGTGCTGGCATGCACAAGGAAGATGGTCTGCGAGCGCTGCTCCTCGAAGCATTTTTGCTTCTCCTGGATCATGAGCAGCCACCCGCCATTCTCAAACACGCAGGTGGCGTCTGCAAACACTGCGCTGATTACGCCACGGATCTTCTTGGTGGAGAGGTCAAAGACCAGCCGCTTCTTGCTGTTGCTCTCCAGAGCAAACAGAGCCATTGGCAGCTGCGCTTGCTGGGAAGAAGCTGGCGGGGCATCTGGCTCCATGGTGAAACTCAATTCTTACTTATCAGATCTGTGTGCGAGGAACAATTGGTTAGTATAAACAAAAGTTCTAAAGGTCTAATTATATTAGTAACATGTAAGAAGTAAATCTGACACCAAGCAGTGCACATTTTGCATAACAAAATTAGGAGAAGATGAATAAAAAAGGGTCATTGTCCGAAAAGTGCGATCTGCGTGTATAGAAGTCCTAACATAGGATATTTTTTCCCTCAAAAAAAAAAAACATAGGATATTTTTGTTTCTTCTCAATGCAATAACATAATTTTCACTCCCATGACTTAATTACTTGAGATTACTCCACGGTCGTTTACATAATTCCTTGAACCAGCATTTAATTTGAACCATCCAAATTTGGCTTTAACACACTATATGAACTAAATTAGCTAGATGACAGTTTATTTGCACTAACTAAATTATCTACGAACACATACAGTTTACAAAAAATCTATGTAAAGTTTAGCTGCAAGGAAATTGTCGGCGCATTTGCACAGGCCAGTGTGCTAGTTACATTAAAACCCAAGAGGACAATTTGTGCTAACAAATAGTGGATGCGACTGAATTAGACAGAACAAATCGCCAACCAATTCATAAGAGCACTCTAACCTCCTACCCTAGCTGCGGAACAAATCGGAATATAGCTAATTTATACTGAAACAAAGGCATGGTGAGATGGGAAGAACCTCCCGTGGTGGCACGATTCAGTAGAGACTGCGAATCGAGGAATCTCACCCTGGCCAACGCAGAGATCGCCGATGTGCCGGACAGGATGGCCGGCGGATCCCTCCCCTCGTCTTTAAGCGTCGGATCAAGCAGATGCGGCGAGACGGGCCAGGGGTTCGGCCGTGGGGAGTTCGGCGCTGGAGGCGGCGGCAGAGCGGGCGGGAGGGAGGAGAGGGTACGCGATGGCGTTTCGCGGCGGGCAGGAAAGGAAACTAGTCAGTTTTTTTTTTTTCCAAGGGAAACTAGTCAGTTTTAGGACGGTAAATTTGCCAAGGATCTTATTTTCCGCAAACTCTTTATTATTCGGATCCGGAGTACAAATTTTGAAGACTAATTTCTGACTTTTTTATTTATTTCGCGGTAGACTATTTTCTGCCTGAGTTGTTCGATTTGAATACAACACTACTTTGTTTTGCATATATTCCCCCGGTCTCAAAATAATTATCTCAAATTTGGACGAAAATAGATGTATCTTACGCTTAAATATGTCTAGATACATACTATTTTATCCAACTTTGAAACAATTATTTTGAGACACGGGGAGTACATCAACCGTTGGAGCGGTATTTTCTTTCAAAAGTGGTGCCCCAAAAATACATTACGAGGTGGGGTCATGCGTCGGCCCCCGCTGTCTTCACAAATTTGCGTCAACAACATGTTTGTTGTATATTTAGGTTCTTTTTTTGATAAAAGTCTTTTATTACTGAAGAAATCTAAGCATTACACCCGACCTCTGCGTAACAGGATGTACACTGCCGCGAACCAAAATACGAAAAAAATAAAAAGAAAGCAACCCACAAGTTACAATCATGAAGTAAACCGCTGATACCTATGGTGGCCCTTTGATCATGTTGTCATCCATGCTAGATAAAAAAATCCTTTCAGCTAAAAAAGTCTCAATACTCCGGCCATAGAAATATGGACCATGAACGGGGAATACATGTACGCAGGAATAGAACCTACAACAGATAGAAATTTGTAGCATTAAAAATCTTGTCATTTCTACATAGTCAGCTAGTGCTCCTATCCTAAGGATGGTTTTAAACTTATTATCTACCTCATGCAACCAATTGCCAAAAACAGAAGTGGGCCGGTATATGTTTGAAGCCATCTGGATAGCTGACCAAATAGAACGTGCAACCTTGCAATAAAAAATAGGTGTTTTATTGTCTCCTCCTGGGAATATGAAACACACTTGGTACTACCATACCAGTTACGCTTGACAAGATCGTCTTTAGTTAGAATGACACCTTTATGAAGATACTATGTGAATATTTTCAGTTTTAAAGGTACCTTCATATGGCAAATCTTTTTATTATTATCTAGTGTTATATCGGAATGGACTAACGTCCTATATATGGAATCTACCAAGATTTTTCCATTCCCATTTAGATTCCACCGAAACACACGTCGGAGTCGTGCGGCAGCCGCCCCAAAGCCAGCCTGTCCAACAAGGCGTTTCAAGACACAAGTCTCAGACCAATTAGGTCTCGTCTGAACGTCACACTGGGAGGTGAACCTTACACGAATGTGGCTATCGTATCTCCCTTATGACGCACTATAGAGCCGGGTACTGTTACCGAAGGGTGATATTACCCAATCATTTGTCCTCGCAGAACCGTATCTCTGAACCATTCTTAATCATAAATACACCAAAGCGAAAGTAATGTTTCTTGGTCGCCATTAGTCCGGCCCAAAAATGAGAATCCCCAGATTTCCAAATAACATGTGATAATACTTTTATGCATATGTACTTACATTTAAGGAGAGTTTGCCAAACACCATCCTCTGTGAGCAGTTTAAAAAGCCTCTTACCCAGGAGAACATAATTGTTGACATGAAGGTCGTGAATACCCATACCTCCCTAATCTTTTGGTCGGTAATCTCTATTTCTTTTTTTCACCATCCCTGTGATGAAATCTCGATGGGAAATAATTTAATTTATGTAAGTCTCCTTTGGTTCTATCATATATACAATAACATATTCATAAGTACCGAACTAATGAGTTGGGTACTTGGGGGCACTTAGGGTACTGCCTCAGCTTCAGTACAGTGCACTGTTGTTCTAAATTTGTTGGGTTAAAAAATAGAGATAAGTTATCTGTTGGAGCTGTGTTTTTTCCCAAATGGCTCAAATCCCCTATTCTAGATATTTTTTGAAAATGCTCTTACCGTATAGCGAACCAATACAGGGCTGCTGAAGCTGACTGCATAACATGCACACAAATCAGAAAACAGAAAAGAGGATCATTACGAAAAGGAATTGCGTCGATCCAATTAGACCAATATGCATGGTAGATGGAGGAATCAAAATGTTGCTACCTTGATGAAGGCATTACTCAGAGTTTGATTGGACTTGATCTTGAGGGTGAAAACCCACGATCTGACCTTCGAGCGTTGGATCCAGCAAAGGCGTCACTTGCGTGCCGTTCCCTTTCTATAGGTATTGCTTGTGAAGAACCTCTCATGCAGTCCTTATACTGTCGTGAGATAGTTGGTGCCGATGGTTGTCTATGTACATCGCCAAATGTTGTTCTTATCTTTTTAGGATTTTTCTTTGTTCTCTTTGTCCTAGGGTTGCTTCCATCTTGTATGACTTAGCTCTTTACCAGCAAGATCCTTTGTGTGTGTGTGTGTGTGTGTGTGTGTGTGTGTGTGCGTGTGTTTGTGTTGGCTATGTGCATACTAGTTATGCAGAAGCGGGGTATTGTTCATTATGCTTATGTACCTTGTTGGTATCTATTATGATCAATAAAAATTGTCCTAAATAGAAAAGTGAGAACAATATTCAGATTACAGTACAAACGGGCCGTAATGTTCATTATGTTTATGTACCTTGTTGGTATCTATTATGATCAATAAAAATGTCCTAAATAGAAAAGTGAGAACAATATTCAGATTGCAGTAAAAATTAGGGGCTAATCAATAAATGGTGTCTGTAAGCATGAGAGCCGATCATCTCCCACTAATTATAGGGCATAGCACTAGTGCTTACGAAAAGGTTTGGTTTATTTTTATGAACCTAGCTAAGAACCTTACATTTAACATTGTCCATGACCTTAGGACCTTAGGAGACACTTGATGCTTAGTGCTCAACCTAATTATGGGAGCAAATTACTGATACTCAACATCGGGACAATAACGTTTGTGAATTGACCTAGCTTAACGGCTAAGAGATGTTTCGGATGTAGCACACCTCTACTTATATTAGTAGAGTTGTTTGCTCAATGGAAACAACACATGACTTGTCCAAGTGTAACATAACTTTATTTTATTTTTAGCGGAGAGGGTCACCCCTCAGCTTTATTAACAAAACTGCAGGCTACATCGAGATCATTACAATTCAGTCCACATCAACGCGCATAAAACCTTAGCTAATAGTGGTTTTAAATAATTTAATCGTCAACATTTATCAAACCAAATTTAATGCCAATCAAACCGAATAATCAGATTAATTCACTTTCCTGCTTCTCATACAGAATTCACACAGAAAACACCGCCTTCAGCCGCTCCGCCGCCTTCGTTCGCACTTTTGCTAGAACCCTGACTGTCGCGGAGCTTGATCACCGGGTCGTTTGTGGCGGCGGGTGTTGGTGGTGGGCGGCTGAACTCCTTGGGAGGCTTGGGAGTTCCATCAGGCCTCTGCTTGTTGTGCTTCCCGGGAGGGGCTTCTCTCGGATCATGTGTGGGAGAATCTGGGTGCAGCAAGGCAAGTCCGACATGAATCGTGTGGCCAACCGAGTTGGGAAAAGCTTGCGGTGATGTGCGTCGGAGGAAGTTGTGTGCTTCGAGTTGATACTTGGAGATCATTAGTTACTCGTCTTAGCAAGCTTGCTAGCTTTTTTTTGATAAAGGAATATATTGATATCAAGATACCGATTACATCCAGCCTCTGTACCAACCAGTTGTCGAAAGACAACACGGAAGCACACAACGAACAAATAAGAATAAAAATAGACAAATGTAAAATAAAGACCCCATCGCGGTGATGAAATACATGCAACACCAACACTTTAACAAGCACTGAATACAACACCTGGACCGCATCCGAGATTATCCAAAGACGACGCCTCCAAGAAGGAAACAAAGCACCAGCATTGTCATCGCCTGATCAAAGCTCTTGAGCTTTCACCCCGAAGAAAGTATGAATCCACCAAAACAATGTCTTCAACAAAACCATTGCCAGCCACAACCAATTAAGGCTAGACCTTAGGCTTTCGTCTTGAAATTCGCGACTTGGTACTCAAAGAGCACCACCAAAAAAGCAGTCCACATGTGTTGTCATCCCCTCTTACCAAGGTTGATGTTGCCAATGTCCAACACTCGACAAAAAAGAAGAACCTGTGTCGCCATCCTTCAACACAACCATCTCTCGACCAAGACAAACTTCCGAACAAAACCACCATGCCTTTCTCCATCTCTGTCAGTTTCTTGGCAAACTATGAATGTTCCATGGTACTGACTAAGACGAAGCTTCGTGCTTCTCCCAACGGTGTGCACGACCGACTCGATTCCACTCTAGATACCCAGTAGCATCTTGTGCCAATACTGCGAAAATCTCCGAGAGGAAGAACGAAACTCGGCGGCGGCCCAATCAAGGAAGCTTACTTGGTTGATCAATGAATTGACACTTAAAGAACAGCAGGACCAAAACCACCATTATTGTAGTCGAACTAGAGGTCCTCAAACCGCCCGTCGACCCCGTCGCCGTGAGACTACTCCCGGTAGCAACGACAGTACCGGAGGGGTTAAACCAATGCCTAGCTGTAGGAAACATGTGGGGACCCCAGACTAGCAGTCCGAGACCTCCAGTATGCATACATTCACGATCCCATGATCAGTTAGTCGTGAACAACATACTCGAGTTGACATTGCAGATTACAACATCCACTACACGATTACATGGCTTACACAACTGGTCACATGACCCAGTTGAAAACAACTGCCACGCAGGGCAGGAAAACACACTAAACAGCGGAAGTCTACAAAACACACTCGTGGTAAACCCAAGTCCTGCCTTGACTACCTACAGGCTACTGACTCGGAGACGTTCCTAGTTCGCACAGCCGTCAGCGACACCATCTTCTTCTGGTTCTTCGGGTTTTTGCTCAAAGTCTGGCTAAGACAATAGCCAGGGACGAAACCATTGTGAGTACATTGGAATGTACTCGCAAGACACCCCAAATGAAAGCTAAACATGCAAGTATGCATATATATAGGTGGTAGGAAGGCTTTAATTAGGGTTCAACTAGCCATGATGAATTTAAGACCCATCATAGTTGCACAAGTTTTATTTTTCTTTGTTGAAGAAGATACTTCAAAAGATATTTCATTTCTCTTGTAGATATAGCATGTCCACAAGGTTTTGGTAAAGCATTTTAAATAGAATAAAAGTTTCTCTTTGCAAAACTTCTTGGAAGATCACATCTTCAAGATCATCATTTGTCCGGTACCTCAAAGGTACAATCATTCCCTTTCAACGTACCTCCCACGTACAAGTTCCAGAACACTTTCCAGCTTTTTGACAACATTGACACAATGCTAGCTACATGGCCATTCAACTGTCCATATCCGAGGACGCGGCTATTCTTAATAGTTTTACTCTGCAGAGGTGTACACAATCCACAAGATCCAGTACATCCGCCGTGAACAACCACGGACTGTCCGAGACAGTATGCAAACATCGGATAACTGGTCCTAACCATCCACTATGTCAGCACTAGTAAATGACTACCTCTTCAACTAGGTTTGTTCTCCCCGGCACCGAGTGAATCAGCCGTATCGATCCGGTTTTCCCTGACAACACACCGCCATGGCAGGAGACCCAATTGTGAACTTAATCCTACACTGTGAATGTCCCATTATTCCTTTCTGGCGACAATTCAGTTCGCGGGACTCTAACCCCTATAGCACTTTGAGGTAGACACGGACTAACACCGACAAGCAATTAGCTAGACCCCGTTCCCATATTGAGATAATGTGGCAGTACGGCTTGGTTGTCCGGCGAAGACTAGGTTATGTCTCATTTTTGGAAAACAATCGAAAACATTTTCTCCTTCACAAACCTCCCTCGGACAAGGTCCCACCTTTCCTCGGGTTTTTCCAAAGCTTTTGTTCTTCCAAAAACATCAAGTTAAAATGTCCACTGATGGCTCCCAAGTGCAGGAGATCAATTTTAGTACTTTTCGAATTAGAAAGGTTGTCGAACCCACGGGGAGCAGAAGGAACTGGTAAGTAGAATAGCAAAGGAATAATAAAAGCAACAGGTGTTTTTGTGTTTTAATTGTGTAGTGCAAGTAAAGTAAAATGCGGAAAGTAAATTGCAACAAGTAGTAGGTCTCAGTGAGAGACAAAGCCCAATCCTCTAATGCGCAAGAGGACAAGCTCAAGTGTGTGTTTGTGTCTTATATGTGGAAAACGTTCCCGGGGGCTGCACGGATTTAGCTGGCATAGTGATTCATTGCATAACATGTTTGTATATCTTGTCTAGTTTTAATCTTCTTTGGACGGAGCCACAAATAGGAATAGCTAAATAAATAAACTATCACCCCTTATTATGGATCACGTGGCCAATTAAATGACAGCACGAGAATTATTAAGACATGATGTCCCACCATAGCCTTATGCTCTAAGGTCCCCGATACAAGTACCCTCATAATGCAATTCAACGACTCTGTCTCAAGTTCCTGTCACCTAAAGACATCATCACGTCACTACACTACGGTGTTCTCCTATGAGCCCATGTAGGTGAAGTGTTGTACAGTCGACGTTCGTACAACACCATCATAGAATCACATAAAAGATAAATACTAGACCAAATAACAACTCATCTTATGTAACAAATCATTGCCAATTCATCCTATGCCCTCAGGAACATGCGGGAACTACTCACAACGTGCAAACATGATCATGGTGACATATGTGGTACAACACAATCTGAAACAATGGATCCACCACCAAATAATGACAAGTACTCAATCCCAAACATGCAACGGAGTACAATAACATGTATCTAGGGTGTAGCAATGATCAAACTGTGAGGGGAATAGAGTGGATCGCGGTGATGGTGATGGTGGAGATGCAGGTGCTGGTGAGGATGGTGATGGAGATGCCTCCTCCCACACCAAGGAGGAGATGGGGATGAAGATGGGGATGATTTCCCCCTTCTCCGGAGCTCCGGAGCAGCAGGATCTGTCTCCCCCGCGGAGAGTTTCGAGAGTTTCGCCGCCCTGGCGGCTCCGTCTCGTCTCGGGAAAATTAGGGTGTTCATTTTCGGGGAAGACGGAGTCGTCAGCAAAAAGACCTCGGGGATGAGGTGTTGTGGGCCCATTTGGGGGCCCCACACGCGGCCAGGGAATCTGGCCGCGTGGGCTACCCCCTTTTGGGCCTCCTGGCCCTCCTCCTTTGTGTCTTGTGCCCACGGCCTTTCTCCCGAAGAAAAACTGACAGGGTTTCTTTCCTTTCGCAATTTGGATACCTGTAGCTCCTGAAACATCAAAAACATGAAAACAGGTGTTTTCTGACACCCAGAAATTAAATACCAAAAATAGGGACTTTGTAGGAAAGTCCCATAAAATCATCTAAAACATGCAAAACAATGACAACATTGATAAAACATCCCAATAATGCCTATATGGAGGGTATAAATGATGATATAAAATGCACGTATCAACTCCCCCAAGCTTAAACCTTTGCTCGTCCTCGAGTAAATAAGGACATAGATCATTACATGCATCAATGGACTTATGGTTGATAAATAAATACGGGCATTGTATCATCATCATGTTCAGTTATAATGCAAGATGAATGAATAGAACTCATACAAATAAGGATAACATATTCGAAGCTCTAGAAAACACCCCATACTTTTGAAAGCAAATAACCATTGTATGTTGGACAATCGAATTATACTCTTTAATTTGGAGAAAGATAAATGAGTAGAGGTAAAACATGATCAAGTCTCATTTAGTTTCCAAACTATTCAGCTTAAATTACTAATTGTAATGTGGCATCCATTGGGCTAAGACTCTCATTGCCCCTTTATCATTAGCATCTTAATTTACGAATGTTGAAGTAATGTGGTTGACAAGGTGTTGGTTGAATGTCTCATGCCCCGTGAGTGTGAAAACCTACTCCATGATTACTCAACTTAAGATTCCTAATAAGCTTTGTAATCATAATAAGTATTAATGACATCATAGAGAATTGCAAAGAGGTACCTCTTGCCCCATGACATAGAAACCAGCCCATGTCACAATAACAAGATGAACAAACGGAGTAGACTCATCATATTTTTTTATTTCATTCACTATATGCATAGCTTCTTATTTTATTATAGGATGTGTTTGTAGAGTCCACTCTAGCTGTAAGTAAATTTCCACCATGATCAAGCATGGCTTGGGTTAGCGGCCCAATGCAATTTCTCTAGTCATATATACTTACTCATCAAAACTTACTATTCCTCTATTTCATTTCGGCATGGCAGGAGTCCAAAAACAAAAGCACATGACATCAACTAAATATAAAATTTCTTTGTGCAATGTTGAAAGCTTTTCACGTGATGCACATGTTAGCCAACTCCCAACCAAAATCCTTGTCAAGCACAAAACTTTTAGCTCCCATTAATGGGTCATGTTTGTTAAGTGCAATAGAAATAAATGTGTGCATTCAAAAGTTCATGAGAGTCTTATCCCAAATTCAGCCCATGCCAATTAATAACATAAGCATCTTAATTTAGAGCATAAATGAAACTATACATGGTGAACATGCTCGGAATAGCCATTAAGCTAATAGATAGATAGTGGATTTATGTCATATTGAGATAATTCTACAATTGTCCAACACACTCAAGTTAATTAATTTCAAGGCAAGTGTGATTGAAACCTCTAAATATGCCATGCTCATTTGCATGAGTGTTACCCATAAATCCCCAAACAAGGGAATCATGGATGACACCATACTTTATTATTCATTGATAAACCATAAGACGGGGATGCATGATAATGCTCAATGAGCTCACTCAAGCCTAAACGAAAACGTACTAGATAATAAAAGCAAGACACACCAAAACTAGATAGACATGATAAAGCTGATAAAAGACGGGGTATAGGTGAAACTCCCCCAAGCTTAGATGGTTGCGGTAATTTCTTCATTCTCCCTTCTTTTCGTACTCAGCCCACCACTCTGTCTTCTTCTTGTCGTAATCTTCCTTCCACTCTTCCTGCTTCCATGGAAAAGGCCTTCCAGTATGGAAGGACATGGGTGGATCATTGTACCTGAGAGTGGCAGCTTCTGCAATCTTCTTGAAACGTTCTTCATACTCAAAGTTCTGGTTCTCCATGTCCCACATCAGAGCTTGGTACCTATCCATCTCTGATATGACACGCAGATACCTAGTCCCCAGGTCCTTGATCCTCTCCTCGTACTCCTCTATCTTCTTCTCCAGCTCCAGATTCATGAAGTGGTGGGCATCAAGGCCGCGTTCAACAATAGAGTTATACCTGAAAATTGCTTGTTCCAGAGCCTCCAGCCTCTCCTCCAGCGTGCCTTCGGTCTTGGGAGCCTTCACCTCCTCCATGAGCAACACACCATCCTTGAAGGTCAGGGTTTTCATGGGGGTCATCACGGAGTTGAGGTAATGGTTCACAATGCCTCCCTTGGGTGGATCTTCCCCCCTAGGTTGGATCCGGAGCTTGACATGGCTAAACCCTGGCAGACAGAAACAACAGAAACAAAGATCGCGCGAGAACTCTCGGTGCGGGATTAGATCGACAAAAGGGGGTATATATTGATGGGTTTTAGGGTAAGACGAAGTGTCGGAGTCGAAAACGAGACGGAACGGGACTCCGAGGTGGAAAAAGGGTACCTCCACGCGGCCAAGGAATCTGGCCGCGTGTGGGGTCCTCTTTCCCCCCTCGAGGTCCAATTCCTTCCAATTTTCTTGTCCCACACGTTAATTTCCATAAAAAATGAGTTCCGTAAGTTTTCACGCAATTCCGAGAAACTTCCAAACACAATAATTGTAAATTATTGAATTTGGGTTTCTGAAACTGCAGGATCCCTTACAATTACCTCCTCTGGTGTCATTAACTTTATCTCCTTGATGGTTCCTATGAAGCTCTTTCCTGCAATATAATGTTTTAGGCGTTGTCCATTGACCACATGAGGTTTACCTTTCATATCACCGTGAAGACAGATGGCCCCCGAACGGTATACCTCCTGTACTACCAATGGACCCTGCCATTTTGAAGCTAATTTTCCTGCAGAAAACTTAAAACGAGAGTTGTACAATAAGACTTGATCACCTACTTTAAATTCCTTTCTTTTAATTTTCTTGTCATGCCAAATTTTAACTTTCTCTTTAAACAATTTTGCACTTTCATATGCTTCATTCCTCCATTCATCTAATAGATTTAGGTCAAGCAATCTCTTCTCCCCCGCTGTTTTTAAATCAAAATTTAATTTCTTAATAGCCCATCTAGCTTTATGTTCTAATTCAACGGGTAAATGACATGCTTTTCCATAAACCATTTTATAAGGGGACATACCCATAGGATTTTTATAAGCAGTTCTATAAGCCCACAATGCATCATTAATTTTAAGTGGCCAATCAGATCTAGCTCTGTTTACTGTTTTCTCTAAAATAAGTTTAATTTCCCCTATTACTTAATTCAACTTGTCCACTAGTTTGAGGATGATAGGGTGATGCAATTCTATGATTAACATTATATTTTGCCAATGTTTTTCTAAGAACACCATGCATAAAATGAGATCCACCATCAGTAATTAAAAATCTAGGAACACCAAATCTAGGGAAATAATTTCTTTAAGCATTTGCATGGTTGTGGCATGGTCTGCACTCTTAGTAGGAATTGCTTCTACCCATTTTGTAATATAATCAACAACAACCAAAATGTGAGTATGTTTTGTACTAGATGCAGGAAATGGTCCCATAAAGTCAAAACCCCACACATCAAATGGTTCAAGTGGTAATGTATAGTTCATAGGCATTCATTCCTTCTACCAATGTTTCCTACTCTTTGACATTTATCACAAGTTTTAACATATTCAGCACAATCCTTGAATAGAGTAGGCCAATAAAAACACATTGTAATACCTTTGCTGCAGTACGATCTCCTGCATGATGTCCTCCTAGGGACTGTCATGACAATCTCTTATAATAGCCTGATGTTCATGCTCAGGTACACAACGTCTAATAATGTCATCAACACTTTCTTATACAAATGGATCATCCCAAAAATAATGTCTAAGGTCATAGAAGAATTTCTTTCTTTGCTGGTAAGTAATTGTGGTGGCATAACTTTCCCAACAATAAATTTTGCATAATTAGCAAACCAAGGAGATGCAACTTTAGCACTAGAAACACTAACAAGGGCAAGTTGTTCATTAGCAAAACTATCTTTTAATAGGAATAGGATCATCAGGTATATTTTCCATTCTAGAAAGATGATCAGCTATGGGATTATCTTCTCCTTTCCTATCTACTATGTGTAAATCAAATTCTTGCAACAAAAGTACCCATCTTATTAGCCTAGGCTTAGCATCTTTCTTATTCATCAAATATTTAATAGCAGAATGATCAGAGTGCACAGTGACTTTTGAATCAATTATGTAAGATCTAAATTTATCACATGCAAATATTACCGCTAAAAATTCTTTTTCAGTTGTAGCATAATTTCTTTGAGCACCATCTAGTGTTTTACTAGCATAGTAAATAACATTCAATTTCTTATCAACCCTTTGGACTTAAACAGCTCCAAATGCATAATCACTAGCATCACACATAATTTCAAATGGCAAGTTCCAGTCAGGAGGTTGAATAATAGGTGCAGTTATTAAGGCTTTCTTTAAAACATTAAAGGATTCTATGCAATCATCATTAAAAGAAAACGGAACATCCTTTTGCAAAAGATTGGTTAGAGGCTTTGATATTTTAGAGAAATCTTTAATGAACCTACGATAAAAACCTGCATGACTGAGAAAACTTCTTATACCTTTGATGTCTCTTGGATATGGTAATTTCTCAATAGCTTCAATTTTTGCTGGGTCAACTTCTATTCCTCTTCCGGAAATACGATGCCCAAGAACAATTCCCTCTGTTACCATAAAGTGACACTTCTCCCAATTAAGAACAAGGTGTTGGTCTTCACAACGCTGCAAAACTTTGTTAAGGTTGATCAAGGAATTATCGAAAGAAGTACCATACACCGAAAAATCATCCATAAAGACTTCCACTATCTTTTCAATATAATCAGAAAATATAGCAATCATGCATCTCTGAAAAGTAGCAGGCGCATTACATAAACCAAAAGGCATTCTCCTATAAGCAAATGTACCATATGGGCAAGTAAAAGTGGTCTTTTCCTGATCATCACTATGAACTGGAATTTGAGAGAAGCCTGAATACCCATCTAAATAAAAAAAGTGAGAATGTTTAGATAATCTCTCTAGCATTTGATCAATAAAGGGAAATGGATAATGGTCCTTACGAGTTGCTTTATTTAATTTTCTATAATCAATGCACATTCTATAACCAACAACAGTACGTTGAGCAACAAGTTCATCATCTTTATTAGGAACCACAATAATTCCACCTTTCTTAGGAACACAATGAACAAGACTAACCCATTTACTATCAGCTATAGGATAAATAATACCAGCCTCTATGAGTCGAATTACCTCCTTTCTTACCACTTCCTTCATTTTTGGATGTAGACGGCATTGGAAATCAACAACAGGTTTAGCATCTTCTTCCAAATTAATTTTATGCATACATAGAGCTGGACTTATGCCCTTAAGATCATCAAGAGAATAACCAATAGCCTTACGGTGAGCTTTAAGCACATCAAGTAATTTCTCTTCTTCCTCAGCTGAAAGGTTAGCACTAATAATAACTGGATATATTTTTTTCTTATCCAAGAATGCATATTTCAGATTTTCAGGAAAAGGCTTTAATTCAAAACTAGGATCTCCTTTAGGAGGTGGGAGTACTCCTAGATTATCAGGTGGGATATGCAATTGTAATTGTGGAGGTTGCTGCCATAATATTTGTTCTAAAGCTTCTTTTTCTGCATCATTAAATGGCTCTTCCTGATTAAGCATACGTTCCACCACGTCTGATGAAGCTACAGCTATATGAGCAAGAGTTTCAATTATATCTTTAGATTTTGGTTCTTTCTTAGTAGGTTATCAGCAAATTTAGAAAAATTAAATTCAAGTTTCTCTCCAGCATTCAATAAACACCCTTTCTCTAGGCAAATCAATTTCAGCACCAACAGTATGTAAGAAAGGTCTACCAAATATAGGACAGAAAGAATCTTGTGGACAACCAAGCACAATAAAATCAGTAGGATATTTTATTTTCCCTACCAATACTTCAACATCTCTAACAATTCCAAAGGGACTAATATAATCTTTATTAGCAAGCTGAATGGTCATACCTGTTTCTTCCATGGTGATAGGATCAATATCAGGCTTAATTACTTGATAGAGAGAATATGGAATGACACTAATGCTTGCTCCAATATCACATAAACCATGATAACAAGAAGTCCCAATAGAGCATGATATAATTGGCTTACCAACTTTGGATGAATTCCCTTTAATAACTTTGGTAGCATCTTCACATAAATAAACATCAACAGGATCTTCTTCATTTAATTGCTTAATAATAGAGACTTGGTTCTGACTTCCACCTGTTCTTTAGGTTGAGAACATCTCTTTCTACTTTTGTCAGCAACATCAATAAGCAAATTCTCTTTAACTTTTTCAGGATAGGGAAGTGGTTCAATATATTCTTCTATTACTACAGATGACACTGGTGTTTCTTTAATAAATTTAGGGACAACAATAGAAGATTTAACAGGTTCAACATAATAATCAAAGCCACTTTTAGGAATTCGAATGTGCTCAGCAAATTTCTTAGCTATTTCAATTGCAACATATGGATCAAGACCAAAATCTTTAATAACATTCTTGAACAAAATAGAACTAGAGAAACTTTCTACACATGAATATCCATAATCAAAATAAGCTTCATTACCTTTGTCTAGGTCCCAATATTCAGAGTTCTTCGAAATAATTTCCAATAAATTCCAAGCTTCTTCTGCAGTAGTATTTGTAAAGCTTCCACCAGATGAACTATCCAAATATTGGTTTAGCCTATCAGGTAGTCACATAAAGTTTATCAATATAAGTTTATTTGTGAGATCATGACAAGGATTCTTACGAAGGAGGTCCTTAAGCCTCCCCCAAGCTTGAGTAATACTCTCTCCAAGGTGGCCAAAAATTATATAAAAGCAACGGTTCTCATAAGCCTCTTTAGGAGTAAAATATTTAAGAAAGAAACCTTCATAAAAGTATCCCAATTATGTGTAATTTCTTCATCCAGGGACATATACCATTTTCGAGCATCACCAGTTAAGGACTGGTACAATAACTTGCATTTTACCACCTCCTCAGAAATAGCCTTGAGCCTAATTAGCCCACATATATCCTCAATAGCCCGTATGTGATCACTTGCAGCCTTTGTTCCATCCCCTGCAAAATACTCATTCCTGACAGCTTTAACAAATTCAAGGGGAATAATATAACCATCATCATGAGGTTCTTTTTTAACAACTTTAGGTTTAATAGCATAAGCACTCTCATATAAAGCAAGTTTCAGCGAAGCATCTCTCATAAAAGCCATAATAATAACAGGATGCAACTGCAAGTAAAATTCAGCTTTCAAGTTTCCTTACCAAACTTCTTACCAATAGCGCTACGCTCCCCGGCAACGGCGCCAGAAAAGTGTCTTGATGGCTCCCAAGTGCAGGAGATCAATTGTAGTACTTTTCGAATTAGAAAGGTTGTCGAACCCACGAGCAGCAGAAGGAACTGGTAAGTAGAATAGCAAAGGAATAATAAAAGCAACAGGTGTTTTTGTGTTTTAATTGTGTGGTGCAAGTAAAGTAAAATGCGGAAAGTAAATTGCAGCAAGTAGTAGGTCTCAATGAGAGACAAAGCCCAATCCTCTAATGCGCAATAGGACAAGCTCAAGTGTGTGTTTGTGTCTTATATGTGGAAAACGTTCCGAGGGCTGCACGGATTTAGCTGGCATAGTGATTCATTGCATAACATGTTTGTATCTTGTCTAGTTTAATCTTCTTCGGACGGAGCCAAATAGGAATAGCTAAAATAAATAAACTATCACCCCTTATGATGGATCACGTGGCCAATTAAATGACATCACGAGAATTATTAAGACATGATGTCCCACCATAGCCTTATGCTCTAAGGTCCCCGATACCAGTACCCTCATAATGCAATTCAACGACTCTGTCTCAAGTTCCTGTCACCTAAAGACATCATCACGTCACTACACTACGGTGTTCTCCTATGAGCCCATGTAGGTGAAGTGTTGTACAGTCGACGTTCGTACAACACCATCATAGAATCACATAAAAGATAAATACTAGACCAAATAACAACTCATCTTATGTAACAAATCATTGCCAATTCATCCTATGCCCTCAAGAACATGCGGGAACTACTCACAACGTGCAAACATGATCACGTATGGTGACATATGTGGTACAACACAATCTGAAACAATGGATTCACCACCAAATAATGACAAGTACTCAATCCCAAACATGCAACGGAGTATAATAACACGTATCTAGGGTGTAGCAATGATCAAACTATGAGGGTAACGGAGTGAATCACGGTGATGGTGTTGGTGGAGATGCAGGTGCTGGTGAGGATGGTGATGGAGATGCCTCCTCCCACGCCAAGGAGGAGATGGGGATGAAGATGGGGATGATTTCCCCCTTCTCCGGAGCTCCGGAGCAGCAGGATCTGTCTCCCCCGTGGAGAGTTTCGAGAGTTTTGCCGCCCTGGCGGCTCCGTCTCGTCTCGGGAAAATTAGGGTGTTCGTTTTCGGGGAAGACGGAGTCGTCAGCAAAAAGACCTCGGGGAGGAGGTGTTGTGGGCCCATTTGGGGGCCCCACACGCGGCCAGGGAATCTGGCCGCGTGGGCTACCCCCTTTTGGGCCTCCTGGCCCTCCTCCTTTGTGTCTTGTGCCCACGGCCTTTCTCCCGAAGAAAAACTGACAGGGTTTCTTTCCTTTCGCAATTTGGATACCTGTAGCTCCTGAAACATCAAAAACATGAAAACAGGTGTTTTCTGACACCCAGAAATTAAATACCAAAAATAGGGACTTTGTAGGAAAGTCCCATAAAATCATCTAAAACATGCAAAACAATGACATAACATTGATAAAACATCCCAATAATGCCTATATGGAGGGTATAAATGATGATATAAAATGCACGTATCATCCACTAGGGGACTTAAGTGAATGAAGTGATGATGCTAAAATATCTAAAGGGCTTGGTAACACCAAGATTATATAGTAGATATAGCATATTAGATACATAAAACCGATAGTGGTATAGTCCACTTAAAAGAATAGTTTTTGAATAAAACTTTTGTAAAACTTCAGAATTAAAGCATGAATGATAGATAATGATAAGTAAAACAACATCAAGCATTTAGAGTGGCTTGCCTTGGCACTGGTCTTGGTCTTGGTCTTGAAATAAACAAGAGTTGCAATAAAAACCTCTCCGGGAAATAATACCGTCTTCGTTATCTAACGTCGTAAGCTCAAAAAGGAAAACACCCAATCAGAACCAAACAAAGGAAAGCACTTGACAAGAAGTAAACATACAACAAGCATTTCCTGAAACAAGTACACTCACCAACAATAGTACTAGGGTGCACACCATCAAGCAAAACATGCAGAGACAACACACATAAATAACACTAGAATAGGTGCTATGGATCCTCAAACAAAACGGCATGAGTTCAGTGGGTGTGCCACTCTCATATCATGCTCAAATAAGGTCAAATGACTCCCTGGTCATTCATGAGGATGAACAAAATAACAAGAAAACAACCTAGAAACAACTACACAAGCACAGGAAAATAATAACAAGCAATACTACAAGCCCATAGTAACACATGCTTTTCTAAACATGGAGAAATAATATAACCAGTAGCTAAACAACCTAAAAACAGAGACAAAAAAAATACCAAACATATCATGGCATCACTCAATGCATGAAAATATTCATGGAGCAAAACAACTATTAATACTAGACATGAAAAAGGGCTATTTAGACAAGCATACATGCATAACCATAAGAGATCATTGAACATGATTTGTCCTAACATGATGGATCTGTAACATAGCATCCAAATAACAGAGAAAAAACACCTAGTCATGCTAGTAATATCAAAATAACAACCTAATCAATGCCTCAAAAATTGAGCATGCAAATAACAACATCAAGGCAGAAAATCATCTAAAACTATCATAGCATGACAAATTTATCTAGAGATCACTCAAGCATGCAAGCAAGTATAATATTCTAGAATAACAGTAGGTATGCTATGGAAAACAATACTAAAGCATTTATTCAAGTCATCATAGTAGTAAGAAGAATAACAATAATTTACTCTATTATTACTAGGAAAAACACCCTATGACAATAAAACTATAACAAACATGGTTTTCCACACCCAAACCCTATCATGCTAATGAATCACTCAAAATACATCTCAACCATGTATTAATACACTACACTTTCTAGGAATCAAATTTATAACAAGAACATGATAACACAACAATTTATCAAGTCATATCAATAATAGACAGAAAAAGACTATTTACTAAATAATGCACCAAGCCTATTTTGTAACTCATAAAATCATGAAAATAGAGTATAAGGTTCTACTAGTCACTAGAAAACCAACACAAGTGGATTCACATCAAAATTCATCACCAATAAAATTAAACAATTCACAGAAGTGCTCTGTGGCCTAAAATTAATATGCATGTCATTTTGACACCACAACTCAAGTCAACACAAGGTCAACTGCCACAGATAGACATTTTCAATGGCTACTCAGAACAGTTGAGTTTGCATTATTTGGATACTTAAAACTCAAGTTATTAAATAAAAAGTGTTAATGAGTGCTTCTGCCATTTATTTTATTTCTCCTAAAATACAACACAAAACATGGATCTGCAAGTTGGAGATGTTTAGTAATTTGTATAGCTATAACTGGGATTTTTAGTTTGGCAATATTCTATTGTTAGCATTTTTATTTCGATTTAAAGTAAAACCTCAGATCTGGATCTGTAGGGAAAAGAAAAGAAACAACCTGCAGAGAAGAGGCGGGCCAGATCTGCGAACTCGGCCGGCCTGCCAAGAGCTCTCCAGCGCGGGAAGAGTTTAAACGCGAGGCTGGGCCGCGGCTGGGCCAAACCCAACAGCCAAGGTTGAGGCGAAACGGTACCCCGTCGTTGGATCCCAGATGGAGGGCTTGGATGAGGCCACGCGGGCACATGTCGACGGTGACCAAACGATACAGCGGTATCCGCTCCGGCCGCCGGTGGAGAGGCGCGGGCTCTCCTTCGGGGACGCACGAGGTCGCCTGGATGCGCAGAACCCACAGAAAGGATCAGGAGGACTCCGCCTATCCAGTGCCCGCACGCACGACGAGCGGGAAGGACCGGGGTTCGTCTCGCCATGAGCGCCGCGGGAAGGGCTCGAGGTCGACGATGGAGAGGGCTCTGCACGTAACCAAAGTTTAAATTAGGAGGTGCATGAATCTTTTGGAAGCGCAAGAAAGGTGGGGCAGGAAACGATGCAACCTGGCTCGAATCGACGGCTCGAAGCGTTGCTCGCCGGCGGGCCGTGGCGCTCGATCCCGGCGATGGAGAGGGATAAGGAGGGGGCTTTTGTAATGGAAAAGCGATTGAGTTGGAGGGAGAGTAGTGTGACATGTTGGACAACGAGGGGATGGCTCGGGGAGGCCTAGCCGCAGAGCCCGGCGCTCGGCGACCATGGTGAACACTGGCTCGCTTGCTCGAGCGCAATGAGGTTCTGAGAGAGGGTCAGGGAGGGTCACCGAGGTCAGGAGGTCCTCTAGGCGAGAGTTATAGGAAGGAGGAGGTTCGAGGTGAACGAGAGCCTAGTGCCAACTCTGGAACCCGCAAGTGTTTGACAGCAACTCGAGGGAGAAGGAGGGCGATCTGGGGCAAGTGAGGGGCACAAGTGGATTCGTGGAGCGGTCGTGGAGTTAGTAGACAAGGCCGCAAAACTCGGCATGATGCACAAGTGTGGGAACATGAGCGACGTGGCGAGGGCGCCCAGAGCACCATGGCCAGATCAAGGAAAAAGAGGAAAGAGACAAGGGGAAAGGAAGGCGCTTTGCCAGGGAGGATCACGAGTGGGAGAGAGACCTTGTGGCGCACGGGTTGCTTCTGGTTTGGATGGTGGTGACGGAGTGATATGCAGGGGGTGATCAAGTCCTTGTCCATAGGGTGCTGGATGAGAGAGAGAAGGAAGGGGGCAGGTAGACCATGTCTAGGAGGTTAAAGGACTAAATGCCACTGTCCAGGTGCAGGAGAAAGGAGGGGAGAGGGTGGGAATAGTCTAGGATATGCCTGCTCTCAACAGTGACCAGAAATATCAGAGAGGGTTTTTGATTGTTTTCTCCAAATTTTTGAAAAGAACACAGGTACAAGATCATGTCTATTGGATAGAGAATCAAAAATGGAGTCTAGGGGTGGTGGTCTCAAGGTTTTCTAAAAACATTTCTTTCACAAAATTTTGGAAATTCAAAAATGGCAGAAACAACTTTTAAATGTTTTCTCCAAAATTTTCAGCACAACTTTCAAATGTTTTTCTATAAATAAGTCCCACATAACC
Organism: Alopecurus myosuroides; assembly: GCA_028641055.1. NCBI lineage: Eukaryota > Viridiplantae > Streptophyta > Magnoliopsida > Poales > Poaceae > Alopecurus > Alopecurus myosuroides. The sequence continues at coordinate 636,682,873 of CM054057.1, read as the reverse complement.
ATAGGCATGTTGGGTAATTTTCCAAGATTCTAGGAAATACTTTTCTTCACAAAATATTCTAAAGTCCATTTCTGGCCTTTTGGGAAATGGAAAATAATAAATAGAAAAATGATTTTAAAACAAACATTTTTGAGTCGGGATGAGAGAGTACATAATATAGGTCTCAAAAATGATTTTTAATAAACAACTCCTTTGAAAATATTTGAGACACCAAGTGGAAAAAGGTGAAAATAGGAGTTTATTTAATAGGTTAAAAACCATGGGAGATAAATAATTAAATGGCCTTTGAAAAATAAATGGGACACATGGATATGGTGTATAGGTCATGGAGATTAAGAGGGTAGGTTTATTGGGCTTGAAAACAATAAGGAGTGATTTTGAGTACCATAGAGAAAGTGCATCAAGATAACAGAAATAAGATCAATATATAGGGATGCCTTCAAAGGACTTTGAAAGATGATTGCCAAAGGGTTTAAATATCTAGAATAACAACTTTGATAGATAGCATAGGTATATACAATGAGATGTATTATGGTTCATTGAGGATTATCTCAAGATTTGTCATAGAAGCCTGTCTCCAAAGTTGGAAATTTTTAAGACAACAGAAGATGATATGGACATGAGATGGAATATCATATAGATGCTTGATCTTGTTATTAATAGGTTCTATTTTATCAAAACAACACAGATTAATCAACAAATAGAAATAAATACTTCAGAGCAAACACAAGATGAGATCACACAATAAGCAGATAAAATAACAAGACACACAAGATCACTTAAGCTAATGAATTCTTCAAATTAATTTTCAGGATGTTTCCTCAAGTGTTAATTATAGGTAGTGATCAAGACATACTATGAAAAGAGGATTTTGTAAAGAGGTTCAGCTCCAAGGTTTTTATTTCCAAAAGAATATAACTGATGTAAAACACAGGGGTAACATGGTCCCCTCTTATTGTTGTTGCAAAAGAAGGAAGTGAGAAGGAGTTTTTGAAATACTTGCAAAAACATCTTGGTTGAAAATAGGTTGGAGATGATTAGCTCCAAAATACTTTTCATATAGTTTTGGAAATTATCTCTTGTTTTTTCTCAAAACTTGGCCTTTGGGTTTCTTCTCAAATCAAAACATTTTCAAAAAGGTTTTCGCCAAAAGAGTGGGATGGATGAAGATGATAAGCTTTCTTGTCATGACTTGATCACAAGGGTTGTATTTTAAGAAAGTTATGATCATAGCTTTTAATTTTAGTTGTTGTCAAACTCAAACAAAAATACAAACAACAAGCAAATAGAAAAGAAACACTAGCATTAGTCAAACATATTAAAAAGTTTTTGTTGGCCCTGATTTTTGGGTTATTGAAAACAAGTTTTTCCTGTCTTCCCAAAATTAGACTGTTACATCTCTTCCCCCCTTAAAATGAATCTCGTCCCCGAGATTCGTAAATGGGTACTTAATGGTGTAACAAAAAACAAGAGTCTCGGGTTTTGTTCAATTTTTATAAAAGACGATCCTTTGACAGGGTGGTCTTCTGAGAACTCGAGGAATTGATGTTGTCGGAATGTTGCTTATCGAGGAGATGGATATGTTCACTTGACACTTCATGTCCTTCTTGTGGATGTTGGTGGAATGACACAAGCTATTAAAGGGTCTTGATTTTGCTGCTTCGTAGATCTTCTGTCGTTGTCTGGACCTGGTCTTCTTTTAGGGGTATTGCAGATAGTTACCCACGGCAACCATCTGGCCTCACAGGGCGTCAGGTCCGTAGACTTGAATCTCTCCGATTACTGCTAGGAAACCTGACTGGAAACTCTTATATGCTTCTTTGCTTCTTGAGTGGTTTACCGCGTTGAAGTGCAGATGCTTCCCCCCTTTGATTGGTCTTTGTAGGTTGTCGGGAATTATCTTCGTCTTTGTCTTATTTTTGATTGGTGGCGATGGCAGGTCATGGAAGAATTCGTTGGGTCTTGATCTTCATGGAGCTTTGTAGGCGTCTTCATAGTTGACTTAGGATCACATAATTAGTTGTCCCTCGGGAAAATTAGCTAGTGCCTTAAGAAATCCTTCGGTTAGATGTTAGTCAAAAATTAGATAGTTATGTTAGTAGTGTTAGACTAGTAAAATTTTCTGTTAGAGTTGCGAGTCACATCTCGCTTTAACTCGGGCTTGAATCTGAATTCGTCGTCCTTGTTGATGCCTGTTGATGTAGGTGCACAAAAATGGTGCGTGAAGTCGACTATCCGTCTTGAAGAAGATTACATAGGCTTGAGATTCTCGGGTTGAAGTAGAGATGGTTCCACACCTTGCACTTCTCATGAGGGAGTGGGAGATAAAACTTTTTAAAAGGGTTTTTGCTAAGTCGGACTTTTGAAGAGATACCAAAAGTGTAACTAAGGCCGACGTGGAAAAAAGAGAGTTTTTGCAAACAAACGGGAACAAAGCAAGAGGTAAAAGTGTGGTGACTTTGTTTTGCCGAAAAGGCGTGCTTGTGAGACACACAAGAGAACAATTCAAAAACACACACAACAAGGGAACGAGTAAAAACATTAAGCAAGAGTAAAACACACAATTAGCACCCAGGCAAGAGACAAACAAGGTACCTTTAGTACCAGCAAACGTCTATTACTGCTGAAGAACGCGTAGCTCAAGTAAAACAACTTAGCGAAACCTATCTATTCCTATGGGGCTGGGTCGATAAAATGGTTGTTGAAGTCTTCTCTTTATATCATCTTGATGTTGAGGTCTTCGGAAGGAAGCTTCTTTTTCTTCGGGTTGCTAACTACTAAAGTCTTCTCGGGGCATCGCCAAGTATGTAATTGTTTTATAGAAAGATAACTAAAGAAAACTTTTTGATATACTTTTAAATGAAAGAGAAAATTTTATAAACTCATGTTTATTTATTTACAAAACATTTTGAGCCATGAAAACAAAGGACAAAAAGGTATGTTTACTATTTTCTCTATTTTTCTTACAAACTTCAGTTTTATAAACAAGGCAATAATTATTTGAAAATATGAGAAAGATGGAAACCATGCTTAGGATTCCATAAAAAAAACATTTTTGGCAGTAATATAGTTTTTACCCAACATATTTTTATTTTCTATCTGACGTCCGTGCTAAACTAAGGTCTCCTAAAGTCAGGATGGCTCTGATAGCAACTCTGTGGGGACCCCAGACTAGCAGTCCGAGACCTCCAGTATGCATACATTCATGATCCCATGATCAGTTAGTCGTGAACATAATACTCGAGTTGGCATTGCAGATTACAACATCCACTACACGATTACACGGCTTACACAACCGGTCACATGACCCAGTTGAAAACAACTGCCACGCAGGGCAGGAAAATACACTAAACAGCGGAAGTCTATAAAACACACTCGTGGTAAACCCAAGTCCTGCCTTGACTACCTACAGGCTACTGACTCGGAGACGTTCCTAGTCCGCACAGCCGTCAGCGACACCATCTTCTTCTGGTTCTCCGGGTTTCTGCTCAAAGTCTGGCTAAGACAATAGCCAGGGATGAAACCATTGTGAGTACATTGGAATGCACTCGCAAGACACCCCAAATGAAAGCTAAACATGCAAGTATGCATATATATATAGGTGGTAGGAAGGCTTTAATTAGGGTTCAACTAGCCATGATGAATTTAAGACCCATCATAGTTGCACAAGTTTTATTTTTCTTTGTTGAAGAAGATACTTCAAAAGATATTTCATTTCTCTTGTAGATATAGCATGTCCACAATGTTTTGGTAAAGCATTTTAAATAGAATAAAAGTTTCTCTTTGCAAAACTTCTTGGAAGATCACATCTTCAAGATCATCATTTGTCTGGTACCTCAAAGGTACAATCATTCCCTTTCAACGTACCTCCCAGGTACAAGTTCCAGAACACTTTCGAGCTTTTTGAAAACATTGACACAATGCTAGCTACATGGCCATTCAACTGTCCATATCCGAGGACGCGGCTATTCTTAATAGTTTTACTCTGTAGAGGTGTACACAATCTACAAGATCCAGTACATCCGCCGTGAACAACCACGGACTGTCCGAGACAGTATGCAAACATCGGATAACTGGTCCTAACCATCCACTATGTCAGCGATAGTAAATGACTACCTCTTCAACTGGGTTTGTTCTCCCCGGCACCGAGTGAATCAGCCGTATCGATCCGGTTTGCCCTGACAACACACCGCCATGGCAGGAGACTCAATTGCTGCAACCTGTAGTGAACTTAATCCTACACTATGAATGTCCCATTATTCCTTTCTGGCAAAAATTCGGTTCGGGGGACTCTAACCCCTATAGCACTTTGAGGTAGACACGGACTAACACCGACAAGCAATTAGCTAGACCCCGTTCGCATATTGAGGTAATGTGGCAGTACGGCTTGGTTGTCTGGCGAAGACTAGGTTATGTGTCATTTTTGGAAAACAAGTCGAAAACATTTTCTCCTTCACAAACCTCCCTCAGACAAGGTCCCACCTTTCCTCGGGTTTTTCCAAAGATTTTATTCTTCCAAAAACATCAAGTTAAAATGTCCACTAGGGGACTTAAGTGAATGAAGTGATGATACTAAAATATCTAAAGGGCTTGGTAACACCAAGATTATATAGTAGATATAGCATATTAGATACATAAAACCGATAGTGGTATAGTCCCCTTAAAAGAATAGTTTTTGAATCAAACTTTTGTAAAACTTAAGAATTAAAGCATGAATGATAGAGAATGATAAGTAAAACAACAGAAAGCATTTAGAGTGGCTTGCCTTGGCACTGGTCTTGGTATTGCTCTTGAAATAAACAAGAGTTGCAATAAAAACCTCTCCGGGAAATAATACCGTCTTCGTTATCTAACGTCATAAGCTCAAAAAGGAAAACACCCAATCAGAACCAAACAAAGGAAAGCACTTGACAAGAATTAAACATACAACAAGAATTTGATCAAACAAGTACACTCACCAACAATAGTACTAGGGTGCACACCATCAAGCAAAACATGCACAGACAACACACATGAATAACACTAGAATATGTGCTATGGATCCTCAACCAAAATGGCATGAGTTCAGTGGGTGTGCCACTCTCATATCATGCTCAAATAAGGTCAAATGACTCTCTGGTCATTCATGAGGATGAACAAAATAACAAGAAAACAACCTAGAAACAACTACACAAGCACAGGAAAATAATAATAAGCAATACTACAAGCCCATAGTAACACATGCTTTTCTAAACATGGAGAAATAATATAACCAGTAGCTAAACAACCTAACAACATATACAAAAAAATACCAAACATATCATGGCATCACTCAATGCATGAAAATAATCATGGAGCCAAACAACTATTAATACTAGACATGAAAAAGGGCTATTTAGACAAGCATACATGCATAACCATAAGAGATCATTGAACATGATTTGTCCTAACATGATGGATCTGTAACATAGCATCCAAATAACAGAGAAAACACACCTAGTCATGCTAGTAATATCAAAATAACAACCTAATCAATGCCTCAAAAATTGAGCATGCAAATAACAACATCAAGGCATAAAATCATCTAAAACTATCATAGCATGACAAATTTATCTATAGATCACTCAAGCATGCAAGCAAGTATAATATGCTAGAATAACAGTAGCTATGCTATGGAAAACAATACTAAAGCATTTATTCAAGTCATCATAGTAGTAAGAAGAATAACAATAATTTACTCTATTATTACTAGGAAAAACACCCTATGAGAATAAAACTATAACAAACATGGTTTTCCACATGAATCACTCAAAAAACATGTCAACCATGTATTGATACACTACACTTGCTAGGAATCAAATTTATAACAAGAACATGATAACACAACAATTTATCAAGTCATATCAATAATAGACAGAAAATGACTATTTACTAAATAATGCACCAAGCCTATTCTGTAACTCCTAAAATCATGAAAATATAGTATAAGGTGCTACTAGTCACTAGCAAACCAACACAAGTGGATTCACATCAAAATTCATCACCAATAGAATTAAACAATTCACAGAAGTGCTCTCTGGCCTAAAATTAATATGCATGTCATTTTCATACCACAACTCAAGTAAACACAAGGTCAACTGCCACAGATAGAAATTTTCAAGGGCTACTCAGAACAGTTGATTTTGCATGATTTAAATACTTAAAACTCAAGTTATTAAATAAAAGGTGTTAATGAGTGCTTCTGCCATTTATTTTATTTCTCCTAAAATACAGGACAAAACATGGATCTGCAAGTTGGAGATGTTTAGGAATTTGTATATCTATAACTGTGATTTTTAGTTTGGCAATATTCTCTTGTTAGCATTTTTATTTCGATTTAAAGTAAAACCTCAGATTTGGATCTGCAGGGAAAAGAAAAGAAACAACCTGCAGAGAAGAGGCGGGCCAGATCTGCGAACTGGGCCGGCCTGCCAAGATCTCTCCCGCACGGGAAGAGTTTAAACGCGAGGCTAGGCCACGACTGGGCCAAGCCCAACAGCCAAGGTTGAGGCGAAACGGTACCCCGTCGTTGGATCCCAGATGGAGGGCTTGGATGAGGCCACGCGGGAATAGGTCGACCGTGACCAAACGATACGGCGGTGTCCGCTCCGGACGCCGATGGAGAGGTGCAGGCTCGCCGTCGGGGACGCACGAGGTCGCCTGGATGCGCAGAACTCACAGAAAGGATCAGGAGGACTCCGCCTATCCAGTGCCCGCACGCACGACGAGCGGGAAGGACCGGGGTTCGTTTCGCCATGAGCGCCGCGGGAAGGGCTCGAGGTCGACGATGGAGAGGGCTCTGCACGTAACCAAAGTTTAAATTAGGAGGTGCATGCGTCTTTCGGAAGCGCAAGAAAGGTGGAGGAGGAAACGATGCAACCTGGGATGGCTCGAGTCGACGGCTCGAAGCATTGCTCGCCGGCGGGCCGTGGCGCTCGATCCCGGCGATGGAGAGGGATAAGGAGGGGGCTTTTGTGATGGAAAAGCGATTGAGGTGGAGGGAGAGTAGTGTGACATGTTGGACAGCGAGGGGATGGCTCGGGGAGGCCTAGCTTGCTCGAGCGCAATGAGGTTCTGAGAGAGGGTCAGGGAGGGTCATAGAGGTTAGGAGGTCCTCCAGGCGAGAGTTATAGGAAGGAGGAGGTTCGAGGTGAGCGGGAGCCGAGTGCCAACGCTGGCACCCGCAGGTGTTCGACAGCAACTCGAGGAGAAGGAGGGTGATCTGGGGGAAGTGAGGGGCACAGGTGGATTTGTGGAGCGGTCGTGGAGCTAGTAGACAAGGCCGCAAAACTCGGCATGATGCACAAGTGTGGGAACGTGAGCGACGTGGCGAGGGCGCCCAGAGCACCATGGCCATCTCAAGGAAAAAAAGGAAAGATACAATGTGAAAGGAAGGCGCTTTGCCAGGGAGGATCACGAGTGGGAGAGAGACCTTGTGGTGCACGGGTTGCTTCTGGTTTGGATGGTGGTGAGGGAGTGATATGCAGGGGGTGATCAAGTCCTTGTCCATTGGCTGGTGGATGAGAGAGAGAAGGAAGGGGTTGGTAGACCATGTCTAGGAGGTTAAAGGACTAAATGCCACTGTCTAGGTGCAGGAGAAAGGAGGGGAGAGGGTGGGAATAGTCCAGGATATGCCTGCTCTCAAAAGTTACCAGAAAGATCAGAGAGGGTTTTTGATTGTTTTCTCCAAATTTTTGAACAGAACACAAGTACAAGATCATGTCTATTGGATAGAGAATCAAAAATGGAGTCTAGGGGTGGTGGTCTCAAGGTTTTCTAAAAACATTTCTTTCACAAAATTTTGGAAATTCAAAAATGGCAGAAACAATTTTTAAATGTTTTCTCCAAAATTTTCAACACAACAATCAAATGTTTTTCTATAAATAAGTCCCACATAACCATAGTCATGTTGGGGTATTTTTTCCAAGATTTTAGGAAATACTTTTCTTCACAAAATATTTTAAAGTCCATTTCTGGCCTTTTGGGAAATGGAAAATAATAAATAAAAAAATGATTTTAAAACAAACATTTTTTAGTTGGGATGAGAGAGTACGTAATATAGGTGTCATAAATGATTTTTAATAAACAAAGCCTTTGAAAATATTTGAGACACCAAGTGGAAAAAGGTGAAAACAGGAGTTTATTTAATAGGTTAAAAACCATGAGAGATAAATAATTAAATGGCCTTTGAAAAATAAATGGGACACATGGATATGATGTATAGGTCATGGATATTAAGAGGGTAGGTTGATTGGGCTTGAAAACAATAAGGAGTGATTTTGAGTACCATAGAGAAAGTGCATCAAGATAACAGAAATAAGATCAATATATAGGGATGCCTTCTAAAGGACTTTGAAAGATGATTCCAAAGGGTTTCAATATCCAGAATAACAACTTGGATAGATAGCATAGGTATATACAATGAGATGTATTATGGTGCATTGAGGATTAGCTCAAGATTTCTCATAGAAGCCTGTCTCCAAAGTTGGAAATTTTTAAGATAACAGAAGATGATATGGACATGAGATGGAATATGATATAGATGCTTGATCTTGTTATTAATAGGTTTTATTTTATTAAAACAACACACATTAATCAACAAACAGAAATAAATACTTCAAAGCAAACACAAGATGAGATCACACAATAAGCAGATAAAATAACAAGACACACAAGATCACTTAAGCTAATGAATTCTTCAAATTAATTTTCAGGATGTTTTCTCAAGTGTTAATTATAGGTAGTTATCAAGACATACAATGACAAGAGGATTTTGTAAAGAGGTTCAGCTCCAAGGTTTTTATTTCCAAAAGAATATAACTGAGGTAAAACAAAGGGGTAACATAGTCCCCTCTTATTGTTTTTGCAAAAGAAGGAAGTGAGAAGGAGTTTTTGAAATACTTTCAAAAACATCTTGGTTGAAAATAGGTTGGAGATGATTAGCTCCAAAATACTTTTCATATAGTTTTGGAAATTATCTCTTGTTTTTCTCAAAACTTTGCCTTTGGGTTTCTTCTCAAATCAAAACATTTTCAAAAAGGTTTTTGCCAAAAGAGTGGGATGGATGAAGATGATAAGCTTTCTTGTCATGACTTGATCACAAGGGTTGTATTTTAAGAAAGTTATGATCATAGCTTTTAATGTTAGTTGTTAGAAAACTCAAACAAAAACACAAACAACAAGCAAATAGAAAAGAAACACTAGCATTAGTCAAACATATTAAAAAGTTTTTGTTGGACCTGATTTTTGGGTTATTGAAAACAAGTTTTTCCTGTCTTCCAAAAATTGGACAGTTACAAAACACCAGCGTGCAGCCAGCCTATCCGCAGCATCAGTCAGGCTGAAACTCTCAGACTCAGATCAAGGAGATCCCGACCATGAGGCCTAGCCCATCGAGCAGATCCACCTCATGGCATATTGGATCAAACCCTCCTGGCTTCTTCCACCTCCACCCGCCGCGCTGTCGGTACCTACCACCGCCGGCCCCCAAACGACGATGCCGCCTCGGGAGCCAAGCAAGCAGATCCACCGCCACCAACCGCCTTGGGAGCCAAGCAAGCAGATCCACTGCCACCAACCGCCACTAGTCCCTGCGTCCACGATCTGGCTGCTCTGCCCCTCACAGAGCCTCCGACGTGCGCGCCCACCAACCCTTCTGTCCGAGACGGACAGGGTGCCGCCACCGCTGCCAGCACCGGCGACGGCAGCGGCCAGGGTGCCTCGCCGGGGATTTGTTTTAGGGTTGAGGTGGGGCGCCTCCGGAGCCGCCCGAGGAGGGAGCGACCCGGGAGGGATTTGTTTTAGCGACCGTCCAAGCTGCACCAACCCCAGCGTGTGAATTTGTGATGAGAAGGGATGATCGATCGACGATAGGATCAGCACGGACCAAGGTGACGAATCAACGCGCGGTTCTTTCACGGGAAAAGTCCTATACGACCTTGCCTAAAACGACCCAATCGTGGACCCTATTCACAGCCGTAGGATTTGGTTAATGGGGAAAAGCAGTTTCTGCAGCCAGACTATGATTAACTGGGAAAACATTTTTTGCCACGTGTATGATGGTAAACGTGGTCCACGACCTGGGTCGTTGCAGGCATGATCGTATAGGATTAATTTCCTTCTTTCACCTAATCAGCGGACAACTCGTCAATGACATATGCAAGGGGAGTAAGGAATACTTCCCGTAACCGTACCATGTGAAAAGAAAACTTTGACGTATTGACCACACTGCAACTAGGTACAAGTCGTCCAATTTCAAGTCAAGTTCTACGACATCATAACTTATAGGTCTATCATCGTACGTATGTTCAGCAGCTTAATAAATTGACAGCCAATTAAGCTTTGCCTGGTCTAGGATTAACCAGCACACTATAAAGGGTTAAATATTGGTTAATCAGCACACTATAAAGGGTTAAATCTTGGTTCAATCTTCAATTGGCAGGGTATGATGACGAAAAACCATTTATGATCTAAGTGGTACAACCTAAGTGAATACAATGAAATAAGGTGTTAAAAAATTCATGTCAAAGATCAAAATTTGTGTAAATCTTGTCAATCTAAATAGAGAAATACAAACTAATCAAGATATATCCCGTCCCAAAGATGCATAACTAATACAACAAAAAATACATGAAGACATATATAACGCTATTCTCCTATGTATAATTATAAATAGACTATCCTCACTTATTTCTTCGCACATGCACCCTACCTACCTCAGGAGTCTGCCTCATCCATCAGTAACAACATTGTTGTGTTCAAACATTTTATTAGTGGTTGTTATCACCAAATCTTTTCAGCTTCCGGAACTGCAGCCAAGATGCTCATAAACACATTGCAACTATCCTGTCACTCATAAAAACGAAAATATATTGCCAGACACAAAACACTAAATAGACCATACAAATAAACAGCTACATAAGTCGACTGAGATTCAACAAGACCGTTGGAATACTCCTATATTTTCCCACAGTCAGACTCCAAACATAATGACTGCAAATAATCCCCCACAATATGAGTAAGACATCATGACATCTCTTCCTTCAACCCTCACATAAATGGAACGGCTTACGCGACTATGAACATTTATCCTCGCCATGCATCAGCTGATGCTCCGATCTCGTCTTGAGTTTTGCTCGGTCCCTCGGGCTCGGGCATATGAGCTAGTGATGCACGAGGAACCACCTGAATGTCCTGGCCGGCCCAGTGGGGCTCCGTGCCGGCGGGTGTGGCCAATGGATGGCCACCGGCTGATCCTTCCTCTTCGCTGAGATTTTTACTAAGAACAAGCTTGTTATGTTCCCCGCCCTCGCCGCCCTTGCCTTCGCTCTTAGAGTCGGGAGGAGTTGGGTTCGGCCCGCCGAGCTGCCGGGCGTCGCCTCCCGTCGACATGACTCGCGTGGCCAATCGAGATAGCTACCTTGCGAGGTGGATGCAAGCTCTGGTTTTCGAGTTGATGCGTGGATCGGTGGATGCACTCGACAGTCAGCTTACATCTGTTTATATATACAAGTTTTAGCTAGCAGCTAGTACACCCAGCATCGACCGGACGATCGGTACGGCCGACCTGCACCAGCGCGTGATGAGAAGAAGAATTAAGCGACGACATAATCAGCGTAGACTAAAATGACGAATGAGCGTGCGGTTATTTCACCTAATCACCGGACAACACTGTCACTGACATATGCAAGCCCCAATATATAAGAATAGTTCCTGTAAACGTACGATGGGAATGGAAATATCAGTCACCGTTGACCTGCAACTAACCAAGCAGTGTGAAGTGACCAAGTCGTCCATGCCTCAAATCAGCGGTAGACAACCTTGAGAAACGATCGATAGAACTCATGTACGAGTATCAGCATAGGTAAGTTGAGCAGCTTAATTAATCACCACCCAATTGGAAGAAGTGAGATGTAATTAACTTGTTTCGGCAAAATGACACCATTTTCCTTTGCGTCCCACTTACTCCCTCCGTTTATTAAAGAGTGCACTTCCAACTTTTTAAAAAGTCAAACTCTTTTGTGTTTGACCGTGTTTATACAAAAAAAAGTTAACATATATGGCATCAAATTGGTAGCATTCGATTGATGGTAAAATATATTTTCATCATATACCTATTTGGTTTCACAAAAAATAATATATTTTCTATAACTTAGTCAAACTTTAAAATAACCCTTCAAGAAAGTTAGAAGTACACTCTTTTAAGGATAGAGGGAGTATCCACCGTCTTGTACCAACAAATAACATAAAGTATAAGAACCAGCCTGTGGTTGGATGGACAGAAGAATAGTTGTATCTCATGCGGGGTATGTCCTGGTCTTCACGTATTTGGGGCGAACCAGAAGTGGAGGCTAAGAACAAGCGAAGAACACGAAAAACAAACACAAACACACAAAATATACACGAGATCGAGTAGCCTTGGATCACAACCACAAATCTAGCTTACCATTGATGATACATTTCTCTCACCGGTGGACCAATCGGATCAACATAATCGAAGGGAAGAAACTATGGGGAGAATTCCCTTACGAAAGATTGACGGTAGAATCGAGAGGGCTAGAGACCAAAGTAGAATCTTGCGTAAGGAGAAGCCTTGGAGTCACTCAAATAGTTGGACTAGTGCGAGGTCTTGGTAGATTCCACTAGGGAGTTCATAGGAGCAACATGCTCAAGTCTAATCTCAGATCTATTATGTTCCCTCAAGGAGGTGGGAGGTACCTATTTATAGTGTAGGGCTCAAAGTAGAGGGATACATGGCCATTTGGGACGAATCTCTTATTCCGAAGACTCCGGACTGGTGGGGCCGAAAACTCTGATATGGGCTTGGGCCGATCATCCGGATAGGTGAGGGACGGAGACTCCGGGCTGGTAGGAGGGCCCCAGAGTCTTGGGATTTTCCGAACATGTTACGGCCATACTCCGGACCCCCGACCAGAGTGTTATGTCGGTTTGCAGCAACATGTGCTCGAGGTCAGGCCGGAGACTCCGGGGTACTTCAGGCCGGAGACTCGGGTCTTGTCAGCATCATCTTGTACATCTTCTTATCCATGTTCTTGCTCTTCCTCGACAACATCTTTGACATCATTCGGAGCATCTTGGGAGCTATCATGGAGGTCACAGCTGAGCACACAAAGAATATCCTCTTGAGATAGTGATCCATTCACCGAAACATTGAATTCATGGAGGGATAAGAGCGATTTCACATTGTCATGTATAGCGTTTGTGCGGACTCTTGTCGTAGGAACAATTGAAGTAATTGGTGGTGTTGGGGTAAAGGATTGCACTGCATCATCTCCACGCCCCACCATCGGGAAAGAGTAGTCCTCGACTCATGATCATCCTCATCACTTGGATTCCATGAAAGGGAGATATGTCGTTGACGTTGAAGGTGTCATGTATCAAGTACTTGGACTTTGGTATGTCAAGTTTGTAGGCGTTATCGTTGATTCGCTTGAGGATCTTGAAGGGTCCATCACCATGCGGCTTGAGCTTAGAATTGCGTTCTTGCGTGAAGCGCTCTTTGTTATCCCTAGTTAACCCTTGAGGTGTTAATTTATCGTTTGTAGAGTGTTATAGGATCACACGAGAGATTGTTGATGCGAAGCTTCGAGAACTTGCTATAAAGGGTTAAATCTTGTTTCAATCTTCAATTGCTAGGGTATGATGAAAAAACTTTTATGATCTAAGTGGTACAAACTTCGTGGATATAACGAAATAAGGTGCAAAAAAAATTCATGTCAAGGATCAAGATTTGTGTCAATCTTGACAATCTAAATAGAGGAATACTAACTAACCCCCAAAGCTGCGTAGATAGTACAACAAAAAATTAGATGAAGACATCTATAACGTCATCCTATCCACCTCTTATCCCCACTTATTTCTTCGCACATGCACCCTATCCACCTCAGCAGTCTGCCTCATCGATCAGTAACAACATGCTTTGTTTAAACATTTTATTAGTGATGATCACCAAATCTTTCACAATATTATTGGTGCCGATTCAGCTTCTGGAACCGCAACCAGAAAAGAAAACAAGCCCGAAAGACATTACAACTATCATGTCACTCAGGGGAGGATCTAGGATCCAACCAAACCCCGGGGTAATTTTAATTTTTAGTGTCGTGATTAGTCTAAGTGGTAGATTAATTCAGCCATTTCATTAATATGAAGGTTAAAAAAAGTTTTGCACCCCGGGCCATGGCCCCTGTTGCCCGGGGTATAGATCAAGCACTAATATCACTCATAAAAACTAGTAAAATATATTGCCGGACACAAAACACAAGTAGACCAAATAAAGTGACAACTACATAAGCCGACTGAGATTCAACAAGACCTTTGGAATATTCCTATAATTTTCCACAGTAAGACTCCAAACATAACGATTGCAAATAATCCCCGTTAAAATATGAGTAAGACATCATGACATCTCTTCCTTCAACCCTCACATAAATGGAACGGCTTACGCAACTATGAACATTTATCATCGCCATGCATCAGCTGATCTCCTCTTGAGTTTTGCTCGGTCCCTCGTGCTGGGGCATAGGAGCTAGTGATGTACCAGTAGGAAGAACCACCTTACTGTCCAGGCCGGACCAGTGGGGCTCCGTGGCGGCGGGTGTCGCCAATGGATGGCCACCGGCTGATCCTTCTCCTTCATTGAGAGTTTTACTAAGCACAAGTTTGTTATGTTCCCCGCCCTCGCCACCCTTGCCTTCCTTTATAGACTTGGGAGGGGTTGGGTTTGGCCGGCGGAGCTGCCGGGCGTCGCCTCCCTTCGACATGACTCACGTGGCCAGTCGAGTTAGCTACCTAGCGAGGTGGATGCAATGCAAGCTCTGGGTTTCGGGTTGATGCAGTCGACAATCAGCTTACATCTGTTTATATACAAGTTTTTAGACAGCCACGTGGAACCAGCGATCCGTACGCCCGACCTGCACCAGCGCGTAATGAGAAGAATTAACCGACGACATAATCAGCGTAGACTAAAAGGACGAATGAGCGTACGGTTATTTCACCTAATCACCGGACAACCGTCATTGCATATGCAAGCCCAAACAAAAAATAGTTCCTGTCACCATTGACCTGTGTAAACGTACTATGGGAAAGGAAAAACCAGTCACCATTGACCTGCAACTGCCCAAGTGACCAAGTCGATCGTCCATGCTTCAAGTCAGCCGTAGAACAACCTTGAGAAACGACACAACTCATATGACCACACCCTTGGAAGAAATGAGATGTAAATAACTTTCTGCCCGGGAAAAAATGAGGAAATTTCCCTTTGCATCCCTTGAGCAACCAAATGGTCCAATGGAAATTAAGAAGAAACAAGTCTATGTTCGGTGTGAAGAAGAGGTCCGATTAAATGACGTCCCAAAAGTTTTGGTAAAACTCAGCTAGAAAACCATCCGGACCTAGGGCTTGTTGCCATTTGGAAAACCGTTTTTCTTACTACTTTATCGGTACAAGGTGGAGTAAGATAGGTGTTCTCCCCATACGTTATCTAGGTGATACCATATGCTCATATCTCATCGAGATAGAAGTTTCCTTCCTATGGTGTCCCAAACATTTTTTTAATAATATTTCGTGATATAGGATTTTAGCTACTCTTGACTCGTAATCTTACCTTCCTCATGTTAGAGATTATGAATAAGTTTCTTACTATGATGGACATTGGTCACATTATGAAATTATCGTGTATTAGAATCTACTTCAAAAGTGAAATAGGCTTTGGACCGTTGGTACAATTTAATCTCTTCTTTACATAGAAGTCATACCATCTGGGCATTTAATTAATTGGATTTTTAAGCTCAATCTTTTGTGCAGTCAAAGGTTGAACTATCGCATGTCAAAAAACTAAACTAGTTGGTGATTTTATCGAAAAATATTTTTTCTCAAAAATTAAGTACTACAAAATAGTCCCATCTTCAAAACAGTTTTAACCCTTTTGCACGGCTTCCGTACCACAGAGCCACGATGGACAGCGGCGTCATTGATTTCAAAATTATTTCCAAAATAAAATTATTTTATGCTGAATATTATACCAGTAAAGGATTATTTTTGTCTAATAAAATCCACTCCTAGCTGAGAGAGCGAGGCAGAGTCGTGTAGTCGTACTGTGGACTCGGTCACTCCGGTTAGTTACACTTGAAGCAACAGCCGACGCGCCCCATCCCAGCTGAACGGATCCAGAGCTTCCTGCCAATTCGCCGGCAATGTCGACCGCCGGAGACGCTCACGGCGCGCCACCGCAGCTGCGTCGCCTGGTATTCGCCTTCTACCTCACCGGCCACGGCTTCGGCCACGCCACCCGCGCCATCGAGGTCCCGCCCTTTCCCTCCCAACTTCCTCCTCCGGCAATTTCGACCACTACGATCTCAATTAGCGTGCGGGCGATGAGGTTTTGCTACGCGATTCGCAGGTGGTCCGGCACCTGATCGCGGCGGGGCACGAGGTGCACGTGTCGGCACGGCGAGTGCGGTCGGGTGTTCGTCTTCACCGCCGAGCTGCGCTCGCCCTGCCTCCACGTCCGCAAGGTCCTCCTCGACTGCGGCGCCGTCCAGTCCGACCCGCTCACCGTTGACCCCCTCGCCTCCCTCGAGAAGGTTCTTAACTCCCTACCGCTGCTGTCCTGCGTCTGCGCGCGCGTGCTGTGACTGATATATTGGGTGTGTGTCTGTGTGTGATTGCGGAATGCAGTACCATCAGACCGCCGTGGTGCCCCGCGAGTCGATCCTGAGGACGGAGGCGGAGTGGCTCGGCTCCGTCAAGGCAGACCTAGTGGTACGACTACTCTGCTCTGCAATGGCTACGATTCAGTCCATGTCAAAATTGATGTCTGTCAATGTATGAAGTGAATAATGTTGCTTCTGGGATAGGTCTCGGATGTTGTCCCTGTGGTGTGCAGGGCGGCTGCAGATGCCGGCGTCCGCTCGGTTTGCATTGGGAATTTTAGGTGAGCTTTTGTTTTTTCATCTCTGTTTCTGCTGCATTAGCTGCAACCATTAGTGATACTACCATTTTGACGTACCTTGTCTCGTGCTATGCGGTGTCCTACCAGACCTATCAGCACTTTTCCCAGTTTATCAAAAAAACGAGACCCATGGGCACTAGCACCCAGGGTTTATTTTTATAGTAGAATTGCTCCTTTGTGAGAATTCCAGAAATTCGTCCCTGACAGGGCTCGAACTCTGGTTGTCTAGGATAGCCACTGCTCCCTTGACCATTGGGCCTCTGCCCTGTTCTCCTTTTCCCAGTTTATCACATCTTACTATATTAAGATGCAATCCTTAACCTTGCAGAATCATGTGGAGCTTTCTTGCTGGTCTCCATTCGCATGATGATGTTCTCTGACCGAATATTGATTATTTGAAGAAAAAAAAAATTAGTTTCACTTGCATTAGAAATAACAACGGTTCCAAAATATTGCATTTGATATTTGTATGTGCAATTTGCAGTTGGGACTATATATACGCAGAATACATCGTGGGGGCTGGGTATCATCACCGATCTATTGTTTGGCAGGTTGCCTTTTACTATTTCCCAGATCACCATATTGCTTTCTTTTTCATTGGAAGTATTCAAATTTTGATCTTAAGGCTATCTGCTAATAATTCTTGATTCTATGGTGCATGCTCCCACTCTCTGTTACTGTCCCCTTCAGCACTGTCATTTTTTCTGCATATATGCTCATGGACACTTTTAGTAACAATAATATATTTCATCGACATTTACAGATAGCAGAGGATTATTCTCATTGTGAGATCTTACTTCGTCTACCTGGATACTGCCCTAGTATGTGCAATTGTATTTTTTTTGTTTTCTTTCTTGCAGAAATCGATGCCTGACTTCTCTCTAATAATCAGAATCGAATGTTTCTTTCACTCTGTAGTGCCGGCTTTTCGTGATGTCACTGATGTGCCTCTTGTCGTAAGAGGTTTGCGCAAATCTAGATCTGAGGTTTGTGTGACTCTGTGTCTCTGCTGGAGAAGGGTGTGTGACAGGCTTGAACATCACTTCCGTTTCGTAATTTGTATTTTGTTTTTATTTTGATCTATTAGGTAAGGAAGGACCTTGGGATTGCGGAGAATGCCAAGGTGGTCATTTTCAATTTTGGTGGACAGGTGGGTTTAAGAGACATGTTTTGATTACTTTCTGCAGTAAAGGGAAACACGTACACCCCTTTAGAGACAGACTTTAGAAGTGCTCGTCGTGCTCAATAAAAAAAATGCTAACAGGTCAATTTGAAGTATCGTACAATTATCTGATTGAAATGTCGTTAGGCATTATCTACATACATCATTTTGAAGTGATGTTCCTGCAGTAATAAAATCGTTAAAATACACTATATACCATTTTTCACAAGAAAAAAAAAACGTGTGAACATTGTTATACCATATAATTATGACATGCTTTGTTGAAAATCGACAATTTTCCATGTTGGATGGGTCCTACACTTTTATGTTCATGAGATAAGCATACTCACTTACAAAATAAAATTATCAATGTGCTGTTCTTCCCAGCCAGCAGGATGGAAACTGAAGCAAGAATGGCTGCCTGATGGTTGGATCTGTTTGGTATGTGTTTTTCTGAAATATGGACTTCTATTCTTACAAAAACTAAACTAAACTTAGTTATCTCTTCATAAAAGGTATGTGGTGCATCTGATTCTCAAGAGGTTCCTCCAAACTTCATTAAGCTTGCGAAAGATACTTACACACCAGATGTTATGGCCGCATCTGACTGCATGCTTGGTAAAATACATCATTATATATTCCTATTAAATACTAGATGCTATTTTTTTTTCTTCCTAGATATTCACTCTAGTCTCATATAGGTAAAATTGGATATGGAACGGCAAGTGAGGCTTTGGCCTACAAACTACCATTTGTGTTTGTTCGCAGAGATTATTTTAACGAGGAGCCATTTTTGCGGAATTTGCTTGAGGTTGAAACATTTCTTACAGTATGCTTGGGGGCAACTTAGTATAGCGGCGTTAAAAATGCCTTACTGTGGTGTCTCTCTCCCACTTTGTTTCAGCACTACCAAAGCAGCATTGAGATGATTAGAAGGGATTTCCTTAATGGGCACTGGAAACCATATCTACTCCGTGCTATCACACTTCAACCTTGCTATGATGGTCCAATAAATGGTGGTCAGGTAATTTTCCTGCATGCTCTTTAGTAGCAATCTTATAATACTTATGCATAACTGCGTCCTCCTAGTTTGTGAGCACTAAAAAAATGTATGCAGTCAATTGTATTTAGAGACGACAGGGACAATTGGCCAGCGTAATCATATGAAATCCCACAATGCACATGTAAAAGATCAAATATTGGAAAAGCATACTTGGAATCCACAAAAGTAGCCGATTCGTCCTATGGTTGATGAGAATTGTACTTCGATCATCAGCCAGGGTGTATTAGAACCTTTGAAGATTGTGAGAATCAGTTGCAATACCTCACTATGACATTAACAGCATAATACTCATATATGTCCCCTCAAAAGAAAGTTTTTATTAGTTCACTAATCAAATATATCATGCAGAAGTCATATTCGTTTTGATCGAGCTAAGAGGGTAACTCCTGGGTTCATGATTGAAATTCATAACATTTGTCAATGAGCTAAAATTTGTCCATGCAGGTGGCTGCTCAGATTCTACAGGACATTGCTGTCGGAAAGAAGTGTGTTTCTGACAAAGTGAGTCATTCGGCACTCACGACTGTGACCTATCAATGAGACACTATTTTAATATGTGACTATGATAGAGATTATTCCCATGCCCACCCTTCCACTCTTTATACGTTACTGTTTCTCTCTTCATCCCGAAAATTTTGTAGTTTCTGTGCTCCATATGGAAAAAAGAATTTCTCGAGGAGATGGAAAGACCGGTGGCATATTTTAGGATCTAAGCTGTGCAGAAAGTAAAATCCTTACTTATAGAGCACAGATTTTCTGATTCTTTTCTTAATTTTTTTAAAGGACGATTAGAGCTGTAAGCAATTTTTCAGAGACCTTAGTGGTGTAGTGTGAGCTGATCAATCTTTTCTATATGTAATTACAGTTTAATGGAGCAAGGCGATTACAAGATGCAATAGTGTTAGGATATCAACTACAAAGGACTCCTGGGAAAGATGTAGAAATTCCTGACTGGTATTCTCTTTCTGGCACAGAAGTTGGTGCAGACCCAATTTCCGAAAACATTGAAGAAAGGGAAAATGCAGGATCGTGAGTTTATCCTCTCAATTTTTGTAGGTATCCAGTGGTAAATTTCTAATACTAATGTAATATATTTGGTTCTGTTAGATGCTATGAAGACTTTGAGATACTCCATGGTGACCTGCAAGGATTAACAGATACCACGGCCTTTTTAAAGAGCTTATCAGGACTTACTGGAAATGAGCTGAAGAATTCTGAGGTGCAATCTCGAGAGAGAACCGCTGCATCCGTGCTCTTTGACTGGGAGGTACTAATCTTGCTGCTGCTGACCTTGTAAAATCAGATATTTTCAGCGGATAATTGTAAGATAAGATAGATTGCATAAAAATCGGTTTCACATTGTTGCCATAATTTCCACCATGTTAACTCCACAGCCATTATTTGGTACGACATGTGTTCAAACAGGTAACAGCTGCTCTTTATTTTGTCAATAATCATGTTTCTTTTGTTGGTCTTTCTTTTCCTCCAGTTTGTTTCTTGTTCTCTCGTTTTCTGTTCATGCATAGATATGACTTTGTCAAGCGTTTGTGGAAGGAAGACTTGACACTTAATTAGTAGCGCTAGCTTGTTCTTGTGTCATGTTACAATGAAAACTGAAGTTAGTCATACGAAATTCCTAATAAATGATTGGTTTTTTATAATTATTTTTCTCTTAATTGGTTCCATTGCAGAGGGAAATATATGTGGCAAGGGCACCTGGACGGTTAGATGTCATGGGTGGCATTGCAGACTATTCAGGAAGTCTTGTTTTGCAGGTATGCTCGAAAATGAAAGTTATTTTTTTTTTACAGCAAGTTAAATATTATAATCATATGTTAGATAATATAATGGTAGTTAACTCTTACGAATATGATATTGTCCCCCGACTAGTGACTACTCTAACATCTATTCCAACTGAAGCAAGAAACCTTTTTCTCTAGAATAATGAAATGAATTTTTCTCAGATTTTGTATCTTTGAGTTCAATATGCTGTGCAAAAACCTGAAATTGACTTTTCATGATTTATTCTTCAGTATCACAGTTAATTAGATAAAAATTTGGAAATAAATAGCTCATTGTTTCAGATTATATTGTAGCTTGTTGTGATGGAAAATTATGATGCCATTAGTAGATGCCTCTTCGGGAAGCCTGTCATGTTGCTATTCAGAGAAATGATCCCAGCAAGCAGAAGCTATGGAAACATGCACAAGCAAGACAGATTGAGAACGCAGGGGTGGTACCTGTGGTACAAATTGTATGTTCTACTCACTTGTTTAAATAATTTTTATTATCTCCAACTCTCAAGATTTTCTGACTACTCCCTCCGGTCCATATTAAGTGTCGTAAGAAGTGAGTTTCGTTTGTACAAATTTATAACTAAACTACCGACACTTATTTAGGATCGGAGGGAGTACTCTTTTCCTTATCTGTGTATGAGAAAAATGCCCATTTTGCCTAATTCATACTTGTAACTCTGATGAAATTAGGAATGAATATTATCTTACGCAAATATCAATCATTTGCAGGTTTCATTTGGTTCCGATTTGAGTAACCGTGCACCAACTTTTGATATGGACCTGTCAGATTTTATGGATGGTGACAAACCAATGTCCTATGAAAAAGCCAGAGAATTTTTCTGCCAGGACCCATCTCAAAAGTAAGTATCTTGTTTTTTTCTACAGAAATTCCAAGTTATCAATTATATTCACATATTTACAAACTATATCTGATCTCAGATGGGCTGCTTATGTCGCTGGAACAATTTTAATCTTGATGACTGAGCTAGGTGTGCAGTTCTCTGACAGCATGAGCATTCTGGTAAGCACATAAGCTTCTTTTTGTCGTCCATTAATGTGCACGTTATTTTTTGTTGTTATCAGAAATTATTTTGTACTCTCTATTTAGGTGATTATGTCAAATCACAGCGTCATACTAGTTGATTATTTGTTTCTTCTGTTGGACGCATATGATAAGAATTATGTGTTTTACACAATCAGTTGCTTATTTAATTTCTGCCCTCAAACTATAGGTTTCTTCTGCTGTGCCAGAAGGTAAAGGTGTTTCTTCTTCTGCATCAGTGGAGGTTGCCACGATGTCTGCTATTGCAGCTGCCTACGGTTTGTAGATTCCCCATAGCTACATTTAACCTCCAAGCCCATTTCTTTCTATTTTACGTAATCCTGCCATTTATTTGATTAGCCTTGTTCGAATTTTCTCAGTTGTTTTCTTTTCATTTGTTGTCTGCAGGTTTAAACATTACTCCAAGGGATCTTGCTTTGCTTTGTCAAAAGGTATGATCTGAACAGAAGTCTGGTTGTAAAAATAGAATCCGGAAAGTCCTTTATAGATGTACGATTTTTCAGGTTGAGAATCATGTTGTTGGAGCTCCATGTGGGGTCATGGACCAAATGACATCTGCTTGTGGAGAAGCTAACAAACTCCTTGCAATGGTTTGTCAGGTTAGTAGTCTATTAAATTCCATAAGGATGTAGATTTTATCCTAACTCCAGTAGGCCATGTTGCTTCTGTATTTATTCAATCATATTTTTTTCTTCAGCCTGCAGAAGTGAAGGAATTGGTTATGATTCCAACTCATATGCGATTTTGGGGCCTAGACTCTGGAATAAGACATAGGTAGAATTTTTCGCTCTCTGAGATTTCAATTCGTGTCCTTGTGGGATATACTTTTGTTACTGGAAAAGTTGTATCTAATTGCAGTATTTTGTTATGTCTTGAGATAACAGTGTTGGTGGGGGAGATTATGGATCTGTAAGGGTAGGCACTTACATGGGACGAAAGATGATTAAGTGTGCAGCCGCCGACTTAGTGTCGCTATCCTCAACTTTAGATGCCTCTGCTCAGTCTGACGATTATAAAGAAAAGGGCAGGGATGTACTGAGTACTGAAGCGTCCATGGAGTATCTGTGCAACCTACCACCTCACAGGTTACACTTAGTTAATTCTTCGAAAACATGAATCATTCTGGAATTACATGTATAATAGTTCCTTATGATAAAATCTGAATTTTAGATATGAAGCTGTTTATTCAAAAGATATTCCGGAGATCATTAACGGAGATGCATTTTTAGAAAAATATGGGGACCACAATGACATGGTAACAGTAATTGATCCAAAAAGATCTTACAGTGTGAAGGCGCCTACAAGACATCCCATATATGAAAACTTCCGAGTTGAGGTTTGGTTCTCTTCACCATATTGTTTATTTGTCCACTATTTTCTTTTTATTTCCTTTTCCTGTAACTGAAAGTCATGTCTACTTTTCTGACTTGAACCAATTTGGAGGTTTTCATTGTCTTTCTGAAACCATCTAAGTGGCATGATAGTGTGTACTATCCGAAAAAAATATCTAAAGTCTCGCCGAGCAATAACCATTCATTTGTTTCTCTTTACCGGAGAAATACAGAGCAGCAAGGAAAACATTCTTTGGTTGATTTTACCACTGACATTCTTTTATTTTCTGGCATATAGACCTTCAAAGCATTATTGACAGCAGCTAACACAGATGAGCAATTGTCAGCCCTTGGAGAACTTATGTACCAGGTGAAGTTGAATCTCTTAACTATTTTGTTAGTCACAACGTACATTTGTTCCAAAAATGATGAATATATATCAACTTCCATTTCACTGGCCCTTGATCGTGCTGCATAGTGCTGACATCGTTTTCATCTCATATTGTTGATGCTTGGCAGTGCCACTACAGCTATAATGCATGTGGTCTTGGTTCTGACGGGACTGATAGGCTGGTCAATCTAGTACAAGAAATGCAGCACAGGAAGACACCAGAAAATGGAAGTCCTAGTCTATTCGGTGCAAAGATTACGGGAGGTGGATCTGGTGGTTCGATCTGTGTTATTGGGAAGAACTGCCTCGAGAGCGCTCAAGAGATCGCCGAGGTGAGTTCAGAATAAGTGCTGATCACATCGTCATATAGCGAACCATGGTCAATTTAGTAGCTTAATTTCCCAATTGTTTTGAAAAGCACCCTCTGTTTTGAAAAGTACCAAGCGGCTCATTGACTTAGTGTTTGTGCTTTGTGAGTGAGAGGTTAACTTGCCCATGTGCACTTGCAGATTCAGCAAAGGTACAAGGCAGCCACGGGGTACCTGCCGATAGTTTTCGACGGGTCGTCTCCTGGCGCAGGCAAGTTTGGGTACCTGAAGATCCGATTGCGGCGGCCCCTGTAGCTGATCGCCTAGTGAAGTGATTGTCCTATTGTAATAGACTGAAGACATCGCATCCAGCATTACATTTGTTCGGCGATTGTATCGACGATGAACTCTTTCGGAGGCACATTCTTGCCGGATTTAACGCTTATAGCAAGTAGCAATTTGTGGTGTATCTCGGACTGCAGGGTGTTGGGAATAATAAAGCTCTTTCTGGAGCATGGTCCTTTCTCACACACGATCGATTGTGTTGCATGTCTGCCTGACTGACAAAAGTTTGTGGTATGCTGCCGTAAGCCTGTAACGAATGCCAGGAAGGTTTGCTAATCTTCACCTGAGAAAGCAACAGTAAGTTTTTTTTCCCAGGTGAACAAAAGGAAGTAGAGAAGTCACAGCGCATTTTATGGGCCAGGGCCAGTCGCAGAATGGATGCTGAACTCGGGATTCAAGTGGCATCATGGTGCCGAAATTCGGAAACACGAAGAGCTTCCTCTTCGAGAGTGGCCTGACAAAGGATGACCACATTCAGATATGGGCGTTTCGGCGGTGCAGTGGTGTGCATTTGGTGATCGCTGGCGAGACGACTGCAGCAGGAGGGCAGCAAGTCGCCTAGCGGTGGTGTAGGATGTGTATGAGTGTATGTTCAAGTTCTTTCTATACTTCACAGAAAGTATGCGTAGCAAATTTCGAGATCTCAGTCACCAATTCCGTTTTAGACGTGAAAATAATTTCCAGGATGATAAAACTTTAAAGGATTATGAAATGTTTTTATGACAATCCTAATGCTTATTATGTCATCTGTTACCGGGGCCGTAACATTAGGCATGGCAAGAAATATAATGAAGGCTCTGAATCTAGACCTATCATCAATTCATCATAAGTTTTATTATGATGCTCCTGGTCCTGGAAGCCTCACCGTGACCCTTCCTCGCACGCAACTCGCACTCGCAGCTTACGTCCCCTCCAGACCTGCACAACTCAAAGCCAAAACATAAAAAACCAACCAGTTATCAGGCAGGGAAACCAGGAAAAGAATACACTGACCTGTTTGTCAAGGTCCCAAATGGCGCCCTCCGATCCCTCCTGCGTCGCCATCGTGACAAAACCGAATCCCCGGGAGCGCCGGTGGCATCCTCTTCCATTGTAGAGGACTTTGGCATGGACCACTTCACCGTACCTGCTGAACAGCTGCTGCAGCTCACAGCCGTCCACCTCCCAGGGCAGATTGCATACGTAGAGCTTGAACGGAGAAGACACGGGGGGAGACGGTGTTTCTTCTTCTGCCCCGGCACCCCTACCGCTAGCAGCAACAGCTGCCTTGCTCACAGTGACGAGCCTGCCGTACAGCTCCTGAATTCTCCACAGCAGAGGTCAATCAGCAGAGCATGAAAAATTCCACATTCTTCAGCAAGTAATAATAGTCAATCAATGCATGAATAAGTTTGCAACTTAAGGAGAGTGTACTCACACACAGATGGTAAATCTTTACAGCGTTCTCAGCCTCCCAAGCAGTACTCATGGTGACATATCCATATCCACAGCTCTGTCCTGTTTCTGTGTCATATATGATCTGCACAGACACAGAGTAGAAACTGTGTTTTAGAACAAAGAGAAAACCCGTACATGTCCCCTAGTAACTGTACTGTTTTATTGCCTTCCAATTACAACATCACTGACATAACACGTATCACCAAGAAACACATTAAAACTATTTCAGAGTTTATCAGGAATCTACCACTGCTCACCCAACAAATTAAGGAGTGTAATGACCAATGCAGGTGGCTAGACATCGAACAAGCAAGCATATCACACAATCTCACAAAACAACAAATTGGATTCCAGAAGCTCCACCCATGGACTTCACCGTCGGACATCGCCACATAAAAAAGGGGAAGTATAGAAATGCAAAGTTGCTACATTACTTGTAGGGAAAATGTTTAGTTCTTCACACATTCCTGACGAATCAGAAATTTAAGGCACTTTCTTTCACATCTGAGCCAAGAAGGCTCACCTCCGAGGACATGACGTTCCCGGCATCCTCGAAAAGCTGGCCAAGGTGCTCACTGTCAATGTCATAGGACAGGTTCCCGACGCACACCGTGACCTCGTCGTCGGGATCGAAGTACTCCTCCTCGTCCGCAGTTCTGTACTCCTCCGGTGTATACTCCTCGAAATAATCCTGCTGTCTGTCCTCCACTCTGTACTCCTCCGATGTGTACTCCTCGTAATAATCCTGTTGTCTCGATGATGGTGTTTCTTCTGCCTGGGCACCGCTACCACTAGTTACAGCTGCCTTGCTCACAGTGACGATCCTGCCGTACAGCTCCTGAATTATCCACAACAGAGGTCAATCAGCAGAGCAGGAAATTTCTACATTCTTCAGCACAGGAATTTCACATGACACTAACCTCAACAAGTAATAATAACAGCTATACGAAGAAATTTATGACAAAGAGCGGCATCATGTAAATAGCCAATTAATAAATCCATGAATAAGTTTGTATACAGAGGAAGCAAAATGTAGTTAGGGGAACAGGTCCCTCTTAACTTAAGGAGACTAGCCGCATCAAGTTATTTTTTATCAAGTAAGTATACTCACGCGCAGATTGTAATTCTCCACGATGTTCTCAGCCTCCCGAACAGTACTCATGGTGACATACCCATATCCACAGCTCTGACCTGTTTCCCTGTCGTAAATGATCTGCACAGACACAGAGTAGAAGCTGTGTTTTAGAACACATAGAAAACCCATACATGTCCCCTAGTAACTGTACTGTCAAACCTTCTCCCAACAACACTGATGAAAAAGATAACGCGTATGGCACAAAAAGCCTTGAGAAGCCATGGAAACAATGTCTTCATTCTTGATAAGAAACGCTTTTAAATTATTTAAGAGTTTATCAGGAAGGTACAACTACAATGCACGCCCAAAAAAAACTAATGGGTGTAATAACCAATACAAGTGGCTAGAATGAATTTGATATGAGCTATTAATCAAAACAAAAGCATCTCCACAAAACACAAACATCCGTAGGAACATTCCACAGCTACCAACTGCAACCTAAGCATATCACACAACAAAAAAACAAAACAGAAAATTTGATTCCAGCAGCCCCACCCTATGGACTTCACCGTTGCACATGGCCACATAGAACAGAGGAAATACAGAACTGTGAAGTTGCTACAGTAGTTGCAGGCTTGCAGGGCAATTTTTAGTTGTTCATACAGTATTGATGAATCAGAAATTTAAGGTGATGAGGGGACAGGGACAAGAAGAGCCAAGAAGGCTCACCTCCGCAAACACGACGTTGCCGGCATACTCGAAGAGCTGGCCAAGGTGCTCACTGTCAATGTCATAGGGTAGGTTCTCGACGCACACCGTGGCCTCCTCGTCCAGATCAAAGTACTCCTCCTCATTCTCCACTCTGTACTCCTCCGATGTGTACTCCTCGTAATAATCCTGTTGTCCGTCCTCCACTCTGTACTCCTCCGGTGTGTGCTCCTGGTAATATTCCTGCTGTCTCGGTGGTGACGTTGTTGGTTGCACAACATTCGCTTGTTTTTCTGAATAAGATGCTGGCAGACTTTTGCACTTGAATGCTTGCCTCAGTGTCTTCCACTTTGTTTCCTTATCAGTAGCATGGCAATGGTCCTCATTCGACAGACATTCGCCCCAATATTTGCATGGAGCCGGGGCATCACATACAAAACAGTAGCACTGTATATTTGGAAAACAGACAACGCAATGGCATTACAAAAAATCAATTTTCTACTCTGCAGCTATAATCATATGCCGACAGCATCAGGTAGAGGGACTGAAAATGCTTCTTACTTACCATGCTGCAATGCCTCAGGTGAAAAGTAGTGCCGAAGGGAAATTCAGAACATACATGGCGCGAGTGAGGGAAGTCCTTGCATGCTATCTGCACAAGAATACCATCTAATTGTAAGTTAACTAATAGAGGAATGCTACCGCAGGTAATTGGAGTTATATACTAAGTTTTGCCAAAAAATCTCTTCGATTCAGAGATCGGCATATTGCAGATAAAAGGCATCCTACCAGACCTGCAGATAGCAGAAACATGCTCAAAGATTCAGAGATCGGCTAGCTTTTTCAATTTTTCTTCTAAATATCCATACAGATGCACTTAAGCAGGCCACTGATGCATATTTTAACTATTTGAAACAGAAACTATATTCTCTGCAGCGTCGAACGCAGCGATATGTAAGTTAACGAATGATCTCTGAACCAAAATTTCAATTTCGATTCTGAAGTCACAGATACAAATGTCCGAAGAAATCTGCAATCTGACCATCTGTACGGATAGCCTCCAAGGCTCGAACACAACAAGGTAGGTATGCCCCAAATGCAAGGGAATGCCATAGTATGGATCATTAATTTTGAAGGAAATCAATCCATATACCTCGCCTCTCACCGCAACGATCTCCACCTCGTCGTCCGATGCGCTCCTCCCCTTGGCAATCGCCACGGCGACGGCGGCCGGTCTGTGAGGGTCGCCGTCCAGAATCACGCAGTCTTCGTCCTCGTCAACCTTGCCGTTGTTGTTCTTTCTCCGCGGCGGCGAGTCGCGGATCGCCACGGCGCCGCCGAAAAGCTTCCCGAGCTGATCTACACCACGCGGCGGCGCCATCCCCTCCACGCCCCACACACACAACCCAGGCGGACGAACGCAATGCTGCTGCGGCCGATTGGGTCAGTCGTTGGCACCACTGCCGCCACTTATGGGTCTGGAATTTGGTTTCAACGCTTGCAGATTGGGGGGACGTGGGAGGAGCACGGCGAACGGAGAGTTGGGCGGCGAAGGGAGGCAGGGCCAGGAAATGGGCGAGTGATTCCGGAGAGTATCCGTTGGTGACGACTGCGCTAAGATGTGGGGGCCCGCTGGCAGTACGGGCCGGGGGACGCCGCGGTTCCGGTATTTGAAACTTCGAATTTTCATACGGAGTAAGCTACGCGACGTTACGTTAGGGCAAGGAACACGAACACGCGGGCAATAAAGCTACACCTACGGATGAAAACGTTACGGAAGAAATCTACTGGCTTACGTGCCCTCACATGATTTATCCACCCCCTAAAACTGCTCCCCCTGAATTTCACTAGGGCCCACCTTCGGATTTTCTCCAACTGATCACGTAAGTTTAGTCTGTAGATTTTGTCCGTAGTTGTAGCATCTCTCACACGCGGGTCTCTATTTTCTGGAGAAGTTTTGGAGTTTTGTGTTGGGAAACTTGGGCCGGTGGTGGCAGCCCACTCGGTGGGTTTTGCCCAGTCCAACCAGGCCATAGAGTTTCCCCCACTTTGTACGTACGTTTGGGTTTTATCCCCTCTCCACCCCCTGTTATATATTGAGGCAGTGTACGTAGTCTAGCAACAGAGAAGAGAAATAAAGATTACTTTGCCCACACTGTGTCCATTTTCCTTCCTGTATTTGTGAGATCTGTGCCTTCGTCTACTTCATCGCCGCCGCACATCCTCGGGACCGGCCAGCCGGCAGAGGTTGTGCAACACGTTATCAGCACGTGCCTCTTCACCGAGCCTGCACCGAGCAGGCTTTCTACAAAAATCGCGAAGGTAAAACTCAGATCTGATCGCCAAAATGGAACCGTCTCGCAATTTCCTTTCCGTTTTTGCGTTCCGCGTAATTTTTAGATCGCATCTATGGTGTGGATTTCTCTTCCGGGGATCGAGCTGACACGCTGTCGCCGGCCAATGTCGATATCCCCGGATCACGAGAGATTTGATGACTACACCGTGGAGAGACGGTACAGATCGTGATCCCGCTGGTCACGGTACCGCCGCAATTGCACTTGTTGTGCAACGCGCCGTCAATAATCCCAGATGGATCCGACGATGAACAAATAATTTTTCGATTCCTTTTATCACCGCGCCGCCGCACGTGTGTGCGACCCTGCTGGTCGCCGTCGTTCCAGTACGATGCCCTCGCCGGAAGCCCGCGTGGTTTCGCCGCATTGGCCGCCGTCATGGCCGCCTCGCCGGAGCACCGTTTGCCGCACGCGCCGGAGCACCGTCTAGTGGCCCTGCTGGCCTCTGGACGGACGCAGCCACGGACCAACGAGTTGCCGCTCGCTCAGAACGAGCACACGCACGTCCGCCCCGGCCGTCGTCCGTGCTGCACCACGTCCGTCCGCCCTGGCCGCCGTCCGTGCTGGACCACGCACGTCCGCCCCGGCCGCCGCCCGGCTGTGCCACCGCGCCGCCGACCGGCCGCACCACGCCCCACCGCGCCCGCCCCAAGCCTCGCCGGCCTCGAGCCCGGAGGCGGCCGGCCGCCACCGCGACCTTGAGCCCCGGCTCGGTCCCGCGTGCACGCGTGCCGCCGCCCTGGGTTCGGCCGGCCGGTGGCCGCCGCCGTTCACCCACCGGCGCGCGCCGGCTCCTGCCCCTCCGCCCCCCCTCGCCTGCTGGCCGGCGGCGCCGCCAGCTGCGGCTGCTGTCCGTCGGTCTCCCTACTGATCGATGCGATCGGGTAGGTGACGCCCGATCTGGTCCGGCCCACGGCGCGGCCGCGCGGCTGGGCCGCGTACGGCCCAATAGTCGTCTGGCCAGCGCCCGAAAAAAAAAGATGCTGCGCGGACAGAGGAGGCCTGTGGTGGGCTTCTTGGCCGGTTTTCGGCCCAGTTCGGCCTGCTGCTGAGACGGGCCGGGCCAAAATTGAACGTGCGCGCGAGGGTTTTTACGTTTTAGCACACAGATTTTTCAGAATTGCGTATTTTTTTATTCCTGCTGAATAATTTTACCAATAAACCCCTGGATTAGGCTGTTTTTGCTGAAATTTTAAATTTGGGCACAAAATAAATTCGGAAAGTCGTTTTTAGGGCTATTTTTACGTTTAGAACGTGCTTAACATAATATCTCTTCTTACATGCTTTTATATCATGTTTTACTATAGTAATTAATTGTTTAATTCATAGTAGAACACTGTTAGCATGTCATTTAAAATTTTGGAACGCCGTCATATTGAATTTTTGTATCAACATCGCTTTATGCAATCGATTACCTGCTGTAATCTGATACATGTTTGCATAAATCGCAGATGGCCGGAATCATGAACCGCGAATTCGAGGAGTTGTCCCAGACTGGGCTGAACTACCTTGCTTGGGCCTCGGACGTGGAGATCGTCCTCGAGGGCTGAAAGATCAAAGAAGCGCTGGATGCGGGGACCAAGACGGCCCCCAGCGCCACGACTGCTGCAGAAAATGCGCAGGCACTGCATTTCCTCCGCCACCACATGAGTGCTACGTTAAAAAACGAGTACATGGCTGAACGGAGTGCTTCAGCCCTGTGGGCCGCTCTTAAAGAGAGGTTCGCTAGGTTGAAGTACCACGTCAAGCCAAAGGCGGAGGGGGATTGGTTGCGTCTGAGGTTTGCGGACCACAAATCGGTACAGTCGTTCAATTCCATGTTACACGTGATTTGTGCGAATCTCGAGATGTGTGGTACGAAAATCACAGACGAGGAGAAGATAGAGAAAACTCTCTCCACCTTCCATCCAAGTAACCTCCAGAATGCGTGGAACTACCGCCTGGAGAACTTCACGCAGTACTCGACGCTCATTGACGCCCTCCAGGTGGCTGAGGCGCAGGATGAGGCCATTAAAAATAACTTCAACTCGCAACCTTTCGGAGGGGGCCCAAGCCAGGAAGCTTATGCCGGCGCCTACAAAGTGCGCCAGCCAAAGTTCAAGCAGCGCGGCAGAAAAGGCAAAGGCAAGAAGGGACCTAACCACCCCCACCCGGCCAAGGAGCAAAAGGCGGGTAAGGGGGAGGCGAGGCCCCAAGACTGCTTCCGCTGCGGATCGAAGCTACACTTCTCCAGGCAGTGTCGTGCTCCCAAGCACGTCGTGGACGCCTTCAAGGCCAAGAGAGCGCATGAGGCGCACCTTGTCCAGATGTAGGCACCACCGGCGCCCGCTGCGGCGCCCGTGATGATCCCCACGCCCCCCGCCGCGCCCGTCGTGGCGCACACCGGGGCACCTGTGGAGGCACACGTGGCGGTCCCCACGAACGCCACCGTGTCCATGGAGGTTGAGCACACCGTGTCCCCTCCAACGCCACAGTTGGACATCGCCGCTGCCGCCACCATGATAGCCACTGAAGAGAAGCTTAGCGAGATGGAGATCTCGGCTGAGCTGGATGGTTACCTTGTGGACTCCATCTAAACTCCGCCCATTTATTCATGATTCTTATGGCAATAATTTGATACAATTTATTCGATTTGGTTGTAAGCTCTATGAGAGCAATATTATTTGTTTCATTAAACATCTATCGGCGCTTGGATGACTTTGTCATCATTCATTTATTCCATTCTTTTAAATAGAGATACTTATGTTATGTTCTGAAATATTTGCATGTTTAATTATTATTACTGTAGCATCTTCCTCGCTCTCGTTTAATAATTAGACACTATATTTTAGAACACGTGTGGCGCCCGAATGGAGGAAACGTGCCTTGCCGATAGCGGTACCACCAATACCATCTTGAGAGATACAAAGTACTCACTAGTGGAAACAGGGCCTTTTGTCCCGGGTCGTAAGGGCCAGTTGTCCCGGTTGTGCAACCGGGATGGGCTGGCCGGGACAAATGGCCCGTCCCATTGGTCCCGGTTGTGCCAGGACCCGGGATGGTAAGGATAGGCCACGTGGCGAACCTGGGCCAGGGAGTTCGTCCCGGTTCGTTCAAGGGACCGGGATGGATACTTTTTTGACAAAAAAATATATATAATCCCGAGCCCGGTCTTTTGGGCTCCTGTCTCCCAATCCCGAGCCGGCCTCCCCTTCCCCAACCGCGTCCAGGCCCACGTCTTTTATTAAGCCCACTGGTCACATTTTTTGTCAAAAGGCCCCACTGGCCCGCGTCTTTTATTATGGTCAGTCAACGGTTCGAAGGGCCCACTGGCCAGCGTGGTCAGTCAATGGTTCGAAGGGGCCACTGGCCAGCGGCCGTTGGCTGGCTCGCCTGGTCCCTTAAATTAAGACTACAGGACGGTCAAAGGGCCAGTCGCCTCGTCTTCCCGCCCCGCCTCGGCTTCCCGCGCCCCCACTTCCCCACGCGCGCGTGCCACGGCTGCAACCGCCGCCACGCCTCGGCTCCTGCCCGCATTCATGGCCGCCTGCAACCGCCGCCACGTCCAGGCCGCCGGTTGGCATGCCAGCCCACCCCGGGTCCTTTCTAAAGGCCCCCCGCCGCCCGTACAACCCATTCACCCCGGCCGCGCCCAAGGCAGACCAACCATAGCCACCATGTCCCGCTGGTTCGGCAGCGGCTCCGGCAGCGGCTCCGGCAAGCGCCCCAGGAATGAAGGCTCCTCGAGCGGCGCCGGCCGCGTCCCACCACCGCCGGCGGAGGCCTTCGGCTACGGCCCTGGAGGTGTCCGCCTCGGCGGGACGCCGCGCGTCCCCGCGCCACCTCCGGCTGCACGCCCGCCGCCCAGCGCCGCGCCCAAGGGCAAGAGGTTCCGCCGGTACGTCCGGGTGGACGAGGCCGAGTGGCACTGGAACAACGCCACGCCGGTGTTCTATGCTGACGTCCACCTCCCGGACGGCTGGCACCTGAACCCCCAGCGGATCCCTGTGCCGCCGGTCCCGACCGGCCAGGCGCTGCTCGAGGAGATCGACCGCCGGCGCAAGCTCCTGCCGGCCCACGTCCGCGGGGAGCGCGCGTACGCGCGCAGCTCCCCCTACTGGGGCGCCTGGCTCGAGCAGGAGCACGAGCAGCGCCGGCGCTCCTACATCCCCGCCCCCCACGAGGTGGACGTCGAGGACTACCCGCCGCCACCGCCCGGCCGGGAGAGGGAGCTGTGGCTCCTCGAGGACATCCCGGAGGACTTCTCCGGGGAGGAGGACCCCGTGCTCCGGGCCGCCATGGAGGATGCCTGCGAGGGCTCCCGCCGCTCACTCGTCGAGGACGAAATCAAGCGGTGGGAGCGGGTCGTGGCCGCCGCCCGCGCCGACGCCGCCGCCATGCCGCCGCCGCCGCCCCGCGAGCCTACCCCCTGGTGGCACGCGCTCTACGCCGAGTATGAGGCGTACGAGGACCAGCCGCCGCCCCATCCGCTCCCCCCGGGCTGGAGTACGGCATGTCCTGGGCCTGGACCGGCGGCGTTTGGGCGCCGGGGTCGCCCGAGCAGGAGGAGCTGCCCCCTCCGCCGCCGCCGCCGCAGGAGGTGCTGCCCCCGCCACCGCCGCTGCCCCCGCCACCGCCGTACGCGCTTCCGATGCCCCCGATGCCTGCACCCCCGGCCCAGCCGCCTGCCCACCTGTGGCAGCCGCCCCACCAAGAAAATCTCCTCCGACGAGGAGGACGAGTAGATCGGCCGGTCGCCTGTGGCCGCGCCGCCGCCCCCTATTTCTATGTAAGCAAGGCCCCTAGCTACCCCCCAAGAAAACGGCCGGCCGCCTGTGGCCGCGCCGCCGCCCCTTTATGCAAGTACGACCGGCCGCCTGTGGCCGCGCCGCCCCTATCTATGTGTCGGGGGGTTACCCCCGAGTAGGGTAAAGACAGGTGGTAAAGGCCGCTTACAGAAGAGAGGTTTGGTCGAGTAGCCGACTACCGGGTACTCGCTACCCGGTCGACTGCTACTCGGTCTCACCTCAAGATGACCAGAAGGAGATATCGATCAAGTTCTGCCCTGACGAGTAGAAGGTTTGGCCCGAGTACAATTGGCGGGAACCTTTGGCGGGAAACTACTCGGGCAGGAAGTCAAAGGAGCCGTTCTGACACAGGATCCCGCGTATCCTGGGTCCGTACTTGGCAGCATTCGAACTACTGTTCACGTGGGGACGGCCTGCCTGACAGTGACAGCATGGAAGCAGGCCGTGGCAGGATAAGGGGGGCCTACTCTGTGCCTAGGTACAGTGATACCAGTCTGTCCCCTAGTTTTGCCCAACGACTTTACAGAAGCAGCCAAGATCAACGACCAAAGCTGTCAGCAGGTACTCGGAGAAAGGACAGTGTGCACACTATGTCGACACTTGTCTAAGATTTGGACGTATCCGGCTGGGCACCGTGTATATAAGGTGCCCCGCCGCCTCCTGCGCGAGGCACGTACACACAGGCTCATAGTGAACCCTAGAAACCCTAAGTTCTTGACCTAGCTCTACTCGGAGAAGAGAGAGAGAGGCTACTCGGTAGCGTTACCATTTGTACTGTGGCTACTCGGAGAGACATCGTAATATATAGAGAAAGGCAGGAGTAGGGGTTTTACCTCCTCACGAGGGCCCTGAACCTGGGTACATCGTGTTGTTTGTGTTGTGTGGATCTTACCTCACGCGGCTACTCGTCGCGTGATCCCTCCCCGGACACCTCCAGCGTCCATCGTCCCCACATCATTAGCCATCCCATGGCATCTGCCGTGACACCACCACGACAGTTGGCGCCCACCGTGGGGCAACCAGCAGCGCTGACTGGAGTTTCTGTTCGGACGGGATCTTCATCGGCGGAGCGCGTGGTTTGTGGCCTTGTCCACAGATTCGGCTCCTTCGACTTCGTCACCGACAACGCCGGCTGTTTCGGCGGCATGGCCATGCCCGAGGGCGGCTCGGTGATCTCCTTCGGCTCGCATCTCGTCTACGTCGCCACCGTCGCCAACAGCGCCTACCCCGAGCTGGTGCAAGACGCGGAGGATCCTCCCGCGGTGGTTGCTGCTCGCGGAAGGCCTGCACGCAGCTCTGCATGCTGCGCTGAGGTGATGGTGACGGGCTTGGCGGCGAACGCTGGCGCAGCTGCTACTGGCGCTGCGGCCGTTGTCGAGGAGGTTGACGACCCGCCTGCTGGTGGCAGGAACCACCGGCCCTACGAGAAGGAGAGCAACCTGCCGCCTTCCACGTCTACGGTCATTCCCGCGTCTGCTGCGCGAACTGGCATGCCCACGCCCACCAATGTCGAGCTCCTTGCAGCGAGGGAGCAGCTCGAGCGGCAACGCCAGGAGCTGCTTGCCGAGCAGGCGGAGTTGGAGAAGATCAGGTTGGAGCTGAGTCTGGACCAGCTCGAGTACAACAAGGCTCACGGCTTCACGCCGGTTGCCAGGAGGCCCAGCAGAGTGGGTGCTACGCGGCGCAACCTGGGCGCCGAGATGGCGACGGTTGCGGAGGAGCCCGCGCAGTCCGCCACCGCGAACACCTTCACAAGGCCAAGGTACAGCACACCCGCCAAGACGCTCAGAGCCGCGCAGGCTGTGGCTGCCGAGTTGCCGCGCCTAGATGGAGAGGCGCGTCTCAGGCAGCAGGAGAGGCTCAACGAGTTGGTGCTGGAGGCCGCCAGGCAGAACGAGGAGTTCCGCAAGGCCAACCCGGGAGCTGGAGCTTCGCAGGTGGTTCACTCGCATGCGGCAAGATCTAACGATCAAGCCTCATCTCCGCATCCTAGCCGCGAGAAGAGCCGCAGCGGGCGTCCGGGTAGAGACAGGCAAATGCAGGTGTATGACCCGGCTGCTGCCGCGAAACAGACTGCTGTGCCGCAGCAGCCCGGGCAGGAACACAACACTGCAAGAGCAGGCTCTCAAGCCCATCAAGCTCAAAGCCGTGTCCGAGAAGCCGCGCGTCCGGGTACTTCTCGGCAACCCGCAGCTCCGCCTACTCGGCAGAGGCAGCAGCCG
Organism: Alopecurus myosuroides; assembly: GCA_028641055.1. NCBI lineage: Eukaryota > Viridiplantae > Streptophyta > Magnoliopsida > Poales > Poaceae > Alopecurus > Alopecurus myosuroides. The sequence continues at coordinate 636,645,844 of CM054057.1, read as the reverse complement.
CGCCCAGTGGCACCAGTCGCCAACCCGGTGGAGCAACCTGCAGCCATGCAGGTGGATAGGTATGATGATGGCTACTCGGCTATGGAGATGGCTGGTTATGACATTCATGACCGTGTTGGTGAGCGTGTGTTGGCGCCTGGAGATGCAAGGCACCAGTTGGACCGTCTCAGCTTGTCGGCGCGGCTTGAGAGCACGGGTCCTCCTGGCCCCGAGTGCTTTGGCCCGCGCATCATGAACGAGCCATCCGTGAAGGGTTTCCAGCTCGCAAGAGGCACCAAGAGCTACAATGGTAGCACCAAGCCTGAAGATTGGCTCAACGACTACGTCACCGCAGTCCATATTGCGGGTGGCAACAGGAGATGGGCGGTGCGCTACGTGCCGCAGATGCTAGAGGGTCCAGCTCGCACTTGGCTCAACAACTTGCCCAAGCACAGCATAAACTGCTGGCTGGACTTCTCGGACGCATTCGTCAGCAACTTCACCAGCACCTACAAGAGGCCGAATAGGCCACAGCAGCTCTCGGCTTGCAGGCAGCGAGAAGACGAGACGGACCGCGAGTACCTTACTCGGTGGAGCACCTTGAGGAACACCTGTGAGGGTGTGAATGAGGCACAGGCCATCACTTGGTTTGCGCAGGGTTGCCGACATGGCAGCATGCTTTGGCAAAGATTGCAGAGGGAGATGCCGAATACCCTGGCCGAGACCATCAAGATTGCGGATCAGTACGCACTCGGAGATCCTACTCAGCCACTGATGGATTCCTCTGAGCCGAGAAGAAACTTCAACGGCAGCAAGCGCAACGAGTTCCGCAACAAGCGCCGAGTAGATACTCGGTATGACCCTGAAGAGGTGAATGCAGTGAATGTCGGAGGCGGTGGTGGCCAAAGGCAGAAACCTGCTGGAGCCTACGGGCAGAACCAGAACCAGGGCCAAGGCAACAAGAAACCGTTCCGCACTGCGCAGCCGGGTAGCGGGAACTCCGAGCAGCCGAAGAAGTTTGTCTTTGATGACATGAAGGATGGTCCGTGTAGCTTCCACACTCACCCCTCAAGGCCTGCCAACCACACTACTCGGCAATGCGAATGGTGGGATGTGATCAAGAGTGATGGCTTGCCTCCTCCACCTCCTCTGCCAGCCGCGAATGCCACTGTTCAGCCTACTCGCGCTCCTGCAGCTCGGCCGCCAGTGTACCCGAGAAGAGAGAATGTCAACCAGGTGGCTTAGGAGCCAACCGGAACTTCAACAACGAGAGATACCGCAACAAACAACTACAACCGCAACAACAACAACAGAGGCAACAACAACTATCAGGGCAACAACAACGGCAACAATGGCAACAATGGGGGCAATGGCTCCAATCAGTACCAAGAGCACCATGAGAGCTATATGATCTTCACTTCCGAGGCAGTCGACAAGCAGTCACAGCACAGGCGGGCCATGGAGGTCAATGCAGTGATTCCGGCTGTCCCTCACTACATGTATTGGTGCGACCAGGAGATCAGGTGGACTCGGGCAGATCACCCCAAGGTGATGCCCAATCCGGGTACCTATGCTTTGGTGCTGGATCCTACCTTCCTGGGCCCCGAGAAGAATGTGAGGTTCAGCAAGGTGCTGATCGACAACGGCAGCAACATCAACATTGTGTACAAGGACACACTCGAGAAGCTTGGCCTGGCCGAGAACATGATGCTGCCTAGCAAGACCACCTTCCATGGCATTGTGCCCGGGATCTCGTGCAATCCGATTGGCCGAGTGTGGATTGATGTGCTATTCGGTACTCGGAGAACTGCCGCACAGAGCGCCTGCAGTTCGAGGTGGTGGATCATCAGAGCCCATATCATGCTCTACTCGGCAGGCCTGCTCTGAGCAAGTTCATGGCCTCTACCCATGTGGCTTACCTGAAGATGAAGATCCCCGGGCCCAATGGCATTATCACCATCTCGGGAGATTACAAGAAGTCCATGGAGTGTGCCTCTGCTAGCTCCCAGCTGGCGGAGTCAATGGTGATTGCTGCCGAGAAGAAGAAGATGTACGAGGTGGTGGCCATGGCTAAGTCCGCACAGGCTGGCGCACAAGGTGTGCCGAGTACCCAGCATGGTACTGCTTTCCAAGCTGCCAAGGAGACCAAGACAGTCCAGGTTGACCCCGAGTTCCCGGAGCGCGTGGCCATCATTGGTTCCGGGTTGGAGGGAAAATAGGAAAGCGCGCTCATCCACTTCCTCCGTGAGAATCGGGATGTTTTCGCCTGGACCAATGAAGATCTACCAGGAGTCCCGAGGGAGTTGGTTGAGCACTCTTTGCATGTGCGTCCTGACGCCAAGCCCGTGAAGCAGGCCTTGCGCCGTTTCGGGGATGAGAGAAGGAAGGCCATCGGTGATCAAATCACCAAGCTGCTGATCAGTAACTTCATCATGGAAGTGCTGCACCCGGACTGGTTAGCCAACCCGGTCATGGTCGAGAAGAAAAAGGAAGATCCCAAGGCTGCCACTGCATGGCGCATGTGTGTCGACTACACCGACTTGAACAAGGCATGCCCCAAGGATCCCTTCCCGCTACCTCGCATCGATCAGGATCGACTCCACTGCCGGCTGTGAACTGTTGTCTTTCATAGATGCCTACTCTGGTTTTCACCAGATTGCACTCAACCCTGCTGATCAAATAAAGACTGCTTTCATTACCCCGTACGGGGCTTATTGCTATCGTGTCATGTGTTTTGGCCTGAGGAATGCGGGTGCAACCTATCAGAGATGCATGCAGAAATGCTTGCACGACCAGCTCGGCAAGAATGTGCAGGTGTACGTAGATGACATTGTCATCAAAACGAATAAAACACATACTATGCTTGCCGACTTGGAGGAAACCTTTGCTAACCTACGCAGGTACAAAATGAAACTGAATCCGAGTAAGTGTACCTTTGGTGTACCAGCTGGAAAGCTACTCGGTTTTCTGGTTTCTAGTCGGGGCATTGAAGCCAATCCGTCTAAGATAAAAGCCATTGAGAGCATGTCTTTGCCGAGATCATTGAAGGATGTGCAGAAGTTCACGGGTTGTCTGGCATCACTGAGCCGTTTTCTGGGCCGAATGGGCGAGAAGGCTCTGCCTCTGTACCAGCTGATGAAGAAAAGCGACAAGTTTGTCTGGACTCCGCAAGCGGATGTGGCATTCAATGAGCTGAAAGCGATGCTGGCTAGCGCTCCCGTCTTGGCTAGTCCACTACCCAAGGAGCCTATGCTGCTATACATTGCGGCGACTAACCGAGTAGTCAGCGTGGTGATAGTGGTGGAGCGAGAAGAAGAAGGCAAGAGTGTGCAGCGCCCAGTCTATTATCTCAGTGAAGTGCTGTCCAGTTCCAAGCAAAACTATCCTCACTACCAGAAGATGACATATGGTGTGTATCTGGGCGCCAGGAAGCTGAAACATTACTTCCAGGAACATCCCATCACTGTTGTGAGCTCTGCTCCCATCTCGGACATCATGGGAAACAAGGAGGCGAGTGGCAGAGTAGCCAAGTGGGCAATCGAGCTGGCCGCGTACGCTCCCGGGTACGCGAGAAGAGAAGCAATCAAGTCTCAAGTCCTGGCGGAATTTCTTGTGGACTGGGCCGAGATGCAGTACGAACCTCCCGCTCCAGTTTCCAACTATTGGAAAATGCACTTTGATGGCTCAAAGGTGAAAGAAGGCCTTGGTGCTGGCGTTGTGCTTACATCACCCAAGCGGGATCAACTCAAGTATGTGTTGCAGATTCATTTCAAGGCATCCAACAATGTAGCCGAGTACGAGGCAGTGGTGCATGGCTTGCGAGTAGCAAAGGAGGTTGGTGTGCAGCGCATTATATGCTATGGCGATTCAGATCTGGTGGTGCAGCAAGTCTCGGGTACCTGGGACGCTTTGGATGCCAACATGGCGTCGTATCGCTTCCTGGTGCAGTCAATGACTGGGTTTTTCGAAGGCTGTGAGTTCCAGCACATTCACCGAGCAGAGAACGAAGCAGCAGACGAGCTGTCCAAGTTGGGATCTTCTCGGCAGTCCATCCCAGCAGGGATTGCCTTGGAGCATTTGAGGAAGCCATCCATCAAGCCTTCCCCCAACTCGGAATCCATCTTTGTTCCTTCTCTGCCGAGTGAGGAATCTGACCCAATGGAGATTGACTGGGAGAGTGCTGCAGGGAACCGGGGACTGCCGTCCTCTACTCGGGGACTGCCGTTCCCTACTCGGGGACTGCCGTTCCCTACTCGGGGACTGCCATTCCTTACTCGGGGACTGCCATTCCCTACTCGGGGACTGCCATTCCTTACTCGGGGACTGCCATTCCTTACTCGGGGACTGCCATTCCCTACTCGGGGACTGCCATTCCTTACTCGGGGACTGCCGCCCTCAACCCAGAAGCTGTTGCATTCATTGAAGAAGTTCTCGCCAATCGGTATGGGCTGCAGAGAAGCGCTCCTACTCCTCCTGTGCAACCACCAGAGCCTGTCCCAATGGAACTGGACGAACCAGTGTTTCCCATACGGGAGACGCCGAGTTGGGCTATGCCCATATTCCTTTCTAAGGGACGGCACTTTACCTGAAGATGAGGTGATTGCGAGGCAGATTCAGAAGGTCCAAGGGCTACACCATAGTCCGAGATGTGCTGCATAAGAGAAGTGCCACCGGCGTGCTGCAACGCTGTGTGAGCCCAGAAGAAGGAGAAGAAATCCTGGTGGAGATACATCAAGGGGAGTGTGGGCACCACGCCTCTTCTCGGGCTCTGGTCAAGAAAGCTTTTCGGCATGGCTTCTACTGGCTCACTGCACTTCAGCAAGCTGAAGACATTGTGAGGAAGTGCACCGGCTGCCAGATGTTCGCAAGTAAGATTCACATGCCAGCTTCCGAGTTGAAAACAATCCCTATCACATGGCCATTTGCTGTCTGGTGTTTGGATATGGTTGGTCCTTTCAAGCCGGCTAAAGGCAATATGACACACATCTTGGTCATGGTGGACAAGTTCACCAAGTGGATCGAGGTGAAACCTATTCGGAAGTGCGATGGGGTCACAGCCGTGAAATTCGTGAAGGATAATCATGAGATATGGCTACCCGCACAGTATCATCACCGACAATGGCACCAACTTTGCAGAGGGGGCAATGGTGCGATTCTGCAGAGATAAGCACATCCGACTAGACGTTGCGTCAGTCGCGCACCCTGCCTCCAATGGGCAAGTTGAGAGAGCAAATGGGATGGTACTGGCAGGCATCAAGCCAAGGCTTATCGAGCCATTGCTGAAAACACCTGGGTGTTGGCTAGAAGAGTTGCCAGCGGTGTTGTGGAGTCTAAGGACTACCCCTAACCGGTCAACCGGCTACACGCCATTCTTCTTGGTATACGGGGCTGAGGCCGTGTTGCCAATAGACTTAGAGCATGACTCCCCCCGAGTAGCCCTCTACACTGAGGTGGAGGCGAGAGAAGCTCGAGAAGACGACGTTGACCTGCTTGAAGAAGCAAGAGAGCTGACTCTGTCACGTTCGGCTATCTACCAGCAAAACCTGCGGCGCTATCATAGCCGAAAGGTGAACCCAAGGGTTTTCCGAGAAGGAGACATGGTCCTTAGGCTGGTGCAACGCACAGCCGGGATGCACAAGTTGTCTCCTCCATGGGAAGGGCCCTTCATTGTGAGCAAAGCGCTGCACAATGACGCGTACTATCTTGTAGATGTGCGCCCATCGCAGGCGAACAGGGCAGATAAAGCTGGAGAGGAAACCAAGCGTCCCTGGAATGTAGCTCTACTTCGTCGTTTTCATTCGTGAGCAAAGATGTGTATGTACCCTCTCATCCGAGTTGAAATTCTACTCTGCAATCTAAAATTGTTCTCGGGGACTGCCCTCGTCCAAAATTGCTCTAAGTGTTTTTCCTACTCGGCTTGTTCCTTTGTCTATTCGGTTGCTCCACTTCAGAACTCAAAAGTGCATTGAGTACTGTGTTTAAACCTATATGCCAACTCTTCGACTTTGCTGCTGTCCGAAACCCGGCTTCATGGCAAGCAAGAGAACAAGCAAAAGGTCAATGAGCACACGAAAATCACTAAGGAAGAAAGAGTGCAGGAACCGAGTAGATTGTCGGTTACTTTTTGTTCCCTGTTCTCGTCTTCTCGGCTAAGTGGTGGGCTGCGTTACCATGATTGTTTCTAGCGGCTAAGTATTTGCAGCCCTGCTACTTGATTCTTGTGACTCGAATACCAAAAAAGCGACAAGTCGCAGGTAGAGCAGAGATGAAAAGACAGGGTGAATAAGAAATGCTACTCGGGGACTCGCATGGAAACACAACTCGGCATTACGCCAGTGTAGTTCAAATTGATTAATGTCAACATAAACAGAGTGGGCGTAAAAACTGAGTAGCAAGCAAAATAAGGATAGTCTGTTACATCTGCTCCCGGCATCCCGGGGATCTGATAAGAGTTCAAGTGAGAAAAGATTGCAGGTTGCTTCAAGTTGAGGAGGCGTTGTTCTCGGCGCTGGCCTTGGCTGATGTTTCCTCGGCGGCGGTCCTTGCAGCAGTTTCTTCAGTGGCGGTCGTGGCAGCTGTTCCTTCGGTGCTGGCTCGAGTGGCATCCGCTCCCGTCTGGACGGTGGTGGATTCCGTCATCTCGGCATCCTCCTGGGTGGCCGCCTGCTCGGAAGTGGCTGTGGCCACCGAGACGGGCCCTGGAGCCGAGGAGGAGCATGAAGCGTGGCCAGGAGGGGGCACCGTGTCGTCGAGAGCAGCACCTGAGGAGGTGCCGAAGTCGAGTGGCTCGCTGTCGATGTGCGCCCCTTCGTCTTCATCGCTACTCGCGACAACGGCAGTTTTTCCCTTCCCGGCCTTGCCCTTGGGAGATTCGAAGAAGTCACCAAGCTCTTCCTCTTCGTCATCATCTTCTTCGTCCTCGTACTCGGTGTCGGGTTCGGGGACGCCATCGATGTAGACCTCCGTCTCGGCGCACTCTGCGACCTCATACGCAATCTGCTTGCGCAAGGCCACGCTCTCGGCATCCGTCTCCCACTTGGAATTATTGCTTCCCGCGGATGCGCTGCATATCCAGGTTTTCATACCAAGATGCTATGCAGAGAAGCATCACGTCCGCACCAGCACGGGCTCCAGAGGCTCGCCATTTTTTCAGCTCGGCCTTCACGTTCTCCAGCTTGTGGGCGAGATCCCGCATGTTCCTTGGCAGGGGGTCATGAGGCCAGAACAGCCGGTGGAGCTCGAAGCCCGCATGCATCAAATCAGTTCCGACGCCGGCCAGCTGTTCGAAGTAACCTTTGAGCACCAGCAAGCTGTCCTCGATATCAGCCCTGGTGTCAATTGGCTCACCCAGCGAAAGGCGAACTGCTCGGGCCTTGGCTATCGTAGGCGTAGAGGAAGAATCAAGACGAGGCCAGATATCTGAAATAGCAAGTGGCAAGATCAAAAACCGAGAAAGAAAAAAGAAGCCGGGAAGGAACAAGACCGAGAAGAAAAGATGCAATGAAGAGAAAACTTACCGATCAGTTGGCGGCGCAGCTGCTGCAGCTTGGTTCTCCAGGACTCCTCGTTGCCAATGTGCTTTGATTGGATCTGGCGCAGGGTGTCCATCTGAGCGAAAAGATCAGCATTGGTCTTCTTCAGAGTCTCGCATTCAGCCTCGAGGGCCCTCTCCTTGGCCTTGAAAGTGGTCTCGGCCTTGGCCTTCTCGGCGATTGCCTTGTCCCTCTCGGCGCCAATCTTGACGGCATCTTGGAGTGCTTTCTGAAGCTGGACCTGCAGCTTCTCCATCTCAGTGGTGTGGTCCTTCACCAGAGTAATGGCCTGGTCGGAGAGCTGTTTCTCCACCTCCGCTGGCTTGACGCAATCTTGGTGTGCCTCAGCAAATGACTTATGATCTTCTGCGAAAAGATAGATGAGGTTAGTAAATAAGCAGAGAAGAACCAAACTCAAGGTCACACCGAGTAGACAGCAAACTCACCTTCAAGTCTCTTTATGGTGGCCTCGGCGTTCTCCACAAAGCTACGGCATTTTTCATGTTCATCTGCCAAGGCCTTTAGTTTGTCTGCAGAGAAGGAAAGGTTAGCGCGTGAGAAAGCAGAAGCGGGCGTAAACATAAAACGCATAAACCGCGTGGCTAAAGGCGTACCTTGCACTTCGGCCAGTTGTTGGGTGCTGTCGTTTGCATCTTTTGCTCGGCCTCAGCAGCTATCTTCTCCTTCTCCAACGCAGCAATTCGCCTCCTGGCGATGGAGTGGTTCCACAGAAGGATGCGGTACAAGTGTGTCCGCTTAAGGACGCTATCCTGAAAACCGAGAAGAAGCGAGTTAGAAAAAGCAGAGAAGATTCAACCCGAGTAGGAGGCTACTCGGGGAGTATCCATCTACTCGGCTAGAATCTCGGGGACTGGGGGTGATGGTAAAGAACAAGGAAGGCGAATAGAAGAGAAGGAATCTCAACTCGGAAAAGGCAAAAAAGACTTACTGCGTAGCTCTGTTCGATATCTTCGGCGTTCTTGCGGTGCAAGAACATCTTGGCTGCGAGGGTTGCGGTATCAGTGGAGACGGACATGGGCTGGTGTCCCAGATCAACCTTGTTCCAATCCACGCGGTAGTGGTCGATGGAGCCAAGGGTCAAGCCGTGCCATTTCTCCTCTCCGAGAACCCTGCTGTCCCACCTGGCGTTGATGTGGCCAACAGTGTCCAGTACCTGCTCAAGACCCTTGGAGGTTATTGGCTTGTCTTGGGCTCCCCGAGAAGCAATATTGACGGGTTTGTTTTGAGCTGGATCGAAGGGAGGAGTATTCCTGGCTACAGCTTTCCTTCCCTTCTGAATAGCTAAAGCTTTATCTTGGGGAGGGAAGCCGATGGTGTGCTGTTGGCTAACCTCGATCATGTACTCCGGGTAGCAAGGCTGGCCAGCAGCGCGAGCGTCCGCAGAGAGCGCAGCAGGAATGGGGCCGGACTCGCGGATCACGAGCGCTCCGCCGGTGGATGCGCCTTGGTCTCTGGCCCTTTTCTTCGTTTGCTCCTTCTCGATTCTCTGCTTCTCGAGATCCTCGGGTTTCTTCCCGTCAGACTTGGCCTTCGTCTTCTCGGCGGCAGTCTTCTCAGCAACTTGCTTCTCGGCCTTCCTCTGCTCAGCCTTCGCTCTTTTCTGCTCAGCCTTGGCCTCCTCAGCAGCCTCCTTATCGGCAGTCTCCTTCTCAGAAAGGCCTTTCTCGGAACAGAAATCCCTCAGGGCATCAAGGGCCTGTTGCCTGGTTGCTCGCCCAGGAGGGCTGGATGTGTCCTTGCTCTGTGGCGACGAGGAGGAAGTTGGTGGTGTAGGGCCTTGCGCAGTTGGTGACGTAGGGCCTTGCGCAGTTGGTGGCGCCACAGATCCATCGCCCGGTGCAGCTCCTGGCTGAACACTACTCGGTGCGCCGCCTGGCAGTGGGTAGACATCTGCTATGGTAGCATCCGCGGCGGTGTCGTCTTTCACCAGCTGCTCGGCAGTGATGTTCTCTTGTGCGGCAGCCTCGGTGGTGGGCTGCTCCCGTTCTGCTTCTGGCCGCTCAAGGGCGGCGGCGTCTTGCATTTCTTGTTCTTGGTTCTCCTCGGCGTTGCTAGCCGGAGGAGAAGGGGGTCTCTCTTCGTGAATGGTGGTATCTTGTGCTGCTGGCTCTGGTTCTGCTCCTCGAGCATCACTAGCCTGTGCGTTGGTGGCAGCAGCATTGGCGGCGTCGCTCTCGTCGTCAACAAGGTCGATCAGGGGTACTGCTGTCTCCCTGTCTTGGTCGGACGCAAAGGCTGCGTTCGCATCCATGGCAGGACTGCAAAGAAGAAAGAAATCAGGGATTGGAAGAAGATTTGGGAGAAAACAGTACTACGCGAGAAGGAGGGCAAACGAGAAGAGAACTCACGCAGTGGTGGATTTAAGCTGTCGTCGGGGTTTCTTTACAGTAACCTTCTTCTTCTTCTCGGCGGCCTCCTCCTTCTCGGCGGGCTTCTTCTTCTTGGCTGGAGGTGCCTGTGCTCCGCTGCCGGTCCGCTTGCGGGTTTGGGGGCAGTTGACAGAGGTTGGACGACAAGGGGCGCATCGCCCTCGTTCTCGTCCTCATCCTCGTCGTCCTTCTCCGCAGCGGCCTCATCTGAGAAATTCAAAAGAGAAGAAGGAAGAATCAGAAACAGCAATGCAAGGGGTTGGTGTTTCTCAGAAACAAACAAGATGAAAATAACAATACCGTGAGAGCCTTCATCCGACCAAGTGCGGAGAGCATCGCGCTTGTCAGGAACGGGGCTGCTCTGTTCCGCGTCATCAGAAGGCAGCATGTCATCCTCCTCGCGATCGTCGGACCAGTTCTCCTCAAAAACTTCGCGACTCTCAATCAACTGTCGAGTAAGAGTCTGAAAGACAGAGAAGGATCATAAGTCAACCGAGTATCAGGATGGAACTCTACTCGGATAGGCGTGCAAACACAAAGCACACTAAGCCTATGCAGTTTTCTAAGTATTCTACTCGGATAGGCGTGCAGACACAAAGCACACTAAGCCTATGCAGATCTCTAAGTGTTCTACCCGGATAGGCGTGCAAACACAAAGCATACTAAGCCTAAGCGAGTCGACTAAGTGCTCTACTCGGTGCACCAGGTGATTGCTAGTCGGGGCGGAAAGGGAAGTTATCTACTCGGGAAGCAAAGGCGAAAACAGAGTAGGAACAGCGTACCCGGGCAATCGGTTGCGTGCGGCTGTACGGGACGAAACCATACCGCCACTTCTCGCTAAGGCTTGTCTTCAGAATGTTTCTTGGCATGATAAGCAACGTCGACGTCGTCGATTTCGATGGTGGTGGTCCTGGTGCAGTCGCGGGGGCCTCCCATGTAACACATGAGATGGCAGCGCTCCTGTAGAGGAGCACTCGGCGCTTGATCCAACACACCACCGGGTCGTCGTTCTTGAGGCCCAGTTTCTTCAGCTCGCCGAGTCTATCTTCTATCTCGATGGCGATTTCGTCGATGGTGGGCTTCTCCTTCCAGTTCGACCCGAGTGGAGCACGATTCCTCCAAGCGGGCAGGTTGATTCGATCATCAACCGCACCTCCTTCCGTGGCGGGGACGTTCTTGACATAGAAGAACGTCTGCTGCCACATTCGGCAGGAATCCAGCCCCTGGATGCGGGGATGATTCGTCCCGGTCCGCTGCACCATCATGGCACAGCCTGTGTCGGTGGCGCGGCCGATGCCTGCGGCGTCTTTCTTCCCGACTGACTGTTGGCGAAGATTAAAATACCTGAGCCATGTATCAGTCGTGGGCCTGATGCCGAGGAAAGCCTCGCAGACCACGGCATGGTAGGCGAGGAAGACGACCGCGTTGGGCGGCAGATGATGCATCTGCAGCCCGAAGTGATCGAGGAACTTGCGCAGGAAGTCGGAGGCGGGCAGTCCAAAGCCGCGCTCGAAGTGCGACATAAAGACCACCCGCTCGCCGTCCCGTGGAGCTGGCACAACCTCGTCGTCGGGTGCCCGGCACTCCACGCCGGGGGGAACCCTTCTGCTGGTCACGAGCCAGGCGAGATTGGCCTTGGTGACGGAGGAACCCGCCCCCTAGCCTTGGCCATCGTTGCGAGTGGGAGGAGTGGATGATTTTCGAGTGAGTTGCTCGGTGGAGTGAGTCCGCGGCGGCGCGGAAGCTTGCGCGGCGGCGGAGGGCTCGGTGGCGAAGAAGAACAAGAGGCAGAAGGGGAAAAGTGCAGGGAAGGGGAAAAGGAAGTTACCGCGGGGGTATTTATATCTCCCTCGCGAGATTACCGTTACCACCGCGGAAGTGGGATCGACTGTGGCGTGTGGTGGGTCC